>JAJOZX010009887.1:0-147548 GCA_023014485.1 Bathynomus jamesi | reverse complement strand
AAAGTATCTTGGCCACATACTAACTGATAGTCTGTCAGATGACTGTGATATTCTAAGGCAATGTAGACAACTATATGCTCAGGAAAATACTTTAGTTAGAAAATTTCATATGTGTACATTAGATGTTAAGTTGATTTTGTTCAAAACTTTTTGTACTCCAATGTATACAGCTCATTTGTGGTGGAACTACAGGATGTATAATTTGAGGAAATTATATGTTGCATATAATAATATTTTTAGGAGTTTATTAAGGACTCCAAGATTTGTAAATGGTGCTCCTTCTAGTATCAGTATGCTGTTTGTAGTCAATAAGGTGCTTAACTGTACCAGTGTCATTCGCAACTTTGTATTTAGATTTATCACTAGGCTTGGTGAGTCAGTCAATAAGATAACAGAAGCCATGGTTAAGTGGACTGGTCTCCGATATACTTTATAAATCTGCAAGCATTGGCATAGGCAATTGTATGCTCATTATGCACAGTGACTCACTGGCCTACTTAGTCAGTGCTCCAGACAACTACCTTAATCTTCTATGGACCTTTTGTATAACGTTTGTACCTGTTGAGTCTGAAATAAAGTGTTTGTTTGTTCTGGATAAAAAAATTTGGTGATGCTTGAATCAGTTCAAATTTGAATTTTTTCGTAAGCCTAATAATAACTCTTATGTGCATTTTTATTCTGACCATCATCCCACTTAAATCTATTTTCTCTATGTTTCTTAGAGCATTGAGAGTTGTCAATCCTGAATTTTTATATTCCAAGTTATGAAATATCATGAATATTGGTACTAAATTGTTATCCTATTTCATTTCTAGATAACTGCCTTAGTAAAGCCAAGAATAGGTATTATAATAGTGTAACTGTAAAGGAATTTGAGCGTAAAAATATCCTTAGCCTACCTTACCATATTAATTTTCAATATCTTCTGACTTTTCTTAAAACAATTGGTATCAATGTAGTCTTTAAGTATAATAATACTGTTAAATCAGCCTAATAAAGAATAGCCCGGAAAATGAGGTTGGTTGTGTGTATTTGATCGGATGTACACAACTAACTTGGTATATATAGGCCAAATGGGTAAAAGTTTGGATATTGTGGTAAAACAGCATAAATGTGTGTGTATAGCAAGTAATTCTAATGCATTGTTTAACCATATGTATAGATGTAATCATAGTATCAAGTGGGATAGTTCTAAAGCGCTCGTTAAAAATACAGATATAATTGAAAGAAATATTCTAAAATGTGCATTTGTCCATTTTAAAAATAATTTCAATAACTGAGGGAATGTATAAAATTGACAATATCCTGTTAAAATATCTTTTGCCTCTAACTCTTATTTTTATTTTTCTGTCCTGCTGTGCATATGTATATATTTTTGTCGTCTCACGCCTTCTCCCTTCATTCCCTGATGAGGTGTACTTCTGAATACATGAATGGCCTTGGAATAATTTTTTTCCTTGTGGTTTGCTTCATATATATATATATATATAGGGATGTGCCAGATATCTGGTTGCTATCCAGTATCTGGCACTATCCAGCACTTTTTCAACTATCCAGTATTTACTTAAGTAATTAATTTTTTATTGACAATAATTTTGCTTTCTACTTGTTAGTTGAAAAAAATAGTTCTTGAAGTTTGTAAGCAATATGAGCATCATTTGTTGACCAAAGAGCTATTAGTAACGAATGTGAGTGTGACATATACTAAATTATTATACAGGTAGTAAGGAAAAGTTTAAACATAAATCAAAAAGATTAATTTTATTAACTCACTTCCATTTATACTTGAAAAATAAATTCAGCCAAAGAGCTAACAGTAACAAAATGTGATATTAGTAGATGATCACACAAGTAGTTAGAAAAGAAAAATAATTGTTCAAATCAAAATGAAGACTCTTCATTATAAGCCATCGCTACTTTCCATTTAAACTCAACAAAATTCATGAAACTTCATTTATTCTTGCTCTGTGTATTTGAGATTTTTCATTATGAAAAGAAGCCTTTCAGCATTTGATGGCAGCAGTCAATTCCTATTGTCTGCATAGACTTGCCCAGCTGCACTAAATAACCTTTCAGAGGCTACAGAACTGGGAGGTGCACAGAGGTATTTCAGGACCTTTGGTTTTAATGAGGCCAAATGGGGCAAGTTCATACGCCACTAGTCCAATGGATTGTTTGTTCGATTTATTGCAGGCATAGAGATATTTTTCTAATTCTGAAGCATAGAAACTTTTTCTGGATTTTATTATTTTAGGACTTGTAAAAGTATTCTCTCCTATGGAGTGGCCGACATCCATGGTCTCATCAGCGCTACTGCTACTGTCTCCCTCATCATATGCTTGCTTTTGTTTGTACTGGTCAAAACAAGCCCAGATATCCTCATACATTTCTTGGGCAAGACTCTTTTCTCCATCAGTTGAAGTTTTATCATCAGAAACACTGATGCTTGGCTCCTCTGGTATATCTTTCATTTCAAGCTCTACTAAATCATCAATCAGTTGTTGCTTCACAGTTTGTTGATCTTTCAAAAAATGATCTTTGTACCTAGGATCCAAAAGAGTTGCAATTGTGAACCATTTTTCACTAAGCTGGACTCCTGAATTAGATAAGAAATGATTTTCTAGTGCTTTTTTCAGCTGTTCCTTCAAGGTTTGTACACCACCATCTTTCTGTCTCTTGGCGAGGTACGAGTGCAGTGTCATTACTGCTGGGATCACAAAGCTGATCAGCTCCTTATCATTACTAGCTTGCTTGGTTATCTCCTCAAAAGGCTGCAACATTCTAATAACATTCTCTACTAAACTCCATTGGTAAGCTGTCAAAGTGGGAATGTCATGCTCTGCTGCATAGGCTGTAACAGCTTTTTTCTGCTCATGGAGCCTCTCAAGCATGTGGTAAGTTGAGTTCCATCTTGTAGATACATCCTGGATTAACTGGTGTTCAGGAAGCTGGAGCGATTGTTGTAGTTGTTTAAGTTAGGTGCAAGCAACTGATGAGTGGCTGAAGTGTCCTACTATTTGTCTGCCCTTTTGTATGATATCAGCTAATACTCTTTGTGAAAGAAGCGAGTTGGTGATAGTGAGCTGTAGAGTATGGATGAAACATCCCTCTCCTATAGCCTCAATCATTCCTGAAAAGAAAAGGAATTAGGTTTAAAAAAAATAAATAAAATAATTAGTACAGACCAGAGGAAACCCTATGAAGACCTACCTACCTAATTCAAAAATTAAACTATCAAAAAGAGCAGCAAAATTAATAAAGATAATATAAGGCATTAACAATTCACGGAAAAATAATTAAACACTGTGCTTAACAAAAAACAACGCACAAAAATAATGGATAAAAATGAAAGAACATCCACCTGCCTCTACACGAAAATAGAAAATGTGTCAACAAATTTTTCATTGTAACTTTTTGACAATTCAAGCATTCTAGTATCTAGTGAAACCTTATTCATCAAAATTCATCCATAATTGCGACCTGTTTAGCAATTTGTACAACATACCCTTCAAGCTACATTTTTTATTTTCCATTAATTACATACTACTTGAAAAATTTAAACTGTAATCAAATAAAAAATAAATTTAAATCAAGTTAGAAGTAGTGATATAGCTATATATTTTGATACATGTAAGGTAACTAAGTGCTAATTAATAGCTTACCAGTGCCACATACAATATTAGCAGCATTGTCTCATAGTATCAGATGGATTTGTTCAGGCTTTATTTCCCATTCATCAGTTATTGTGGTCAGGATTTCTGCTATATTGTGTCCAATGTGTGTCTCAGGAAAATGGCGTGTAGCAAGAGTGAATATTTTTTGCCGCAAGTCATTTGATGTTATGAAATGGGCTGCGAGACTTATAAAAGCCTCATTATCTCCAGAGTTCATCCAAATGTCAGTTGTGAATGAAACATATTGAGCATCTTTGAGCTTCCTCTGAATCTTTGCTTTGAGTTCCTCATGCAGTTCTGGCATTGTTGTTCTTGAGAAAAATTGAGTCATATTAAAAATTATTTACTGGATATCCGGTATCCGGCTATCTGGTAAAATTACTATCCGGCACATCCCTAATATATATATATATTTGAAAATAGTTGCTCGTACCCTGTGGTGAATGGATGTGCTGTCTTGCTCTCTCTATTTAACACCCAAATTAGAAGGAATAATCTACTCAGCAGTTTATTCTGTTTACATCCGAAAGTGTATAAAGTATCAGTGAATCTGTGCATATAAATTATAAAGTGAAATTCATTAAAATTAAGAAAGTGCAATACAGTTTACATAATTTACCACCAGTTTTAACGTATATATTCAAAACGAAATATGGTTGGCATTCGAGAAAGTTTGAAACAAGGCAGGAAAAAGGTCATAAAAAGCAAAGGTCAGAAAACCCTCGACCATCAAAAGGAAAGAAATACAAATAAAAATAAATAAATAAAGAATTTGTGTGGGTATTTCTTTTTGTACTAATTAAGGAATAGCATGGCTATGGGTCCAAATTCTCACTTAATCTGTAATTTGTGCAATCTGGTAACAACAGAAAACTTAGCGATTAGATGTGATTTCTGTCAATGACTGAATGATTTTATCTGCATGAATTGGATGATAGGGAAATAACTCTTGTCTCGAATGCAAAACACCTCATGGGGATCAAATTTCTGTGGCGCATGTACACAGACTATAAATTCTTTCATGGTCTTTAAAGAAATGGAGATAGCAGACTCGAAAGTCACAAAAAAGAATGAAATAATAGGGACACACGGGTCCGGAATGGTCCCAACAAAAAACCGGGTGGATGAGAGAGAAGACGAAATAATGAATAACAATATAAACAATATAATACGGAAGGAAGACATAGATGAAAGAAAAGAAATAAGTAAAAGTTGTGAAGTAGTCAAACAGTCCAACGAGTGAAATGATAAAAAAAACTAAAAATGTAGAAAATAAACAGCCAAAGAAAAATAATGATAATGCCAAAATTAAGAACTTTGAAAATAATAAGAAAAGAAGTAGAAGCGTAGAAAATATCGTATATAAATACTACACGAAAGGGAACTGCAGATATCGGGATGGGCAATGCATATATGCACTGCATTACACAAGTAGATACTGCAAATTTGATAACAAATGCAAGTTCCACCATCTTACAGTCTGCAACACTTATACAAGAAATGGGAGCTGCAAATATGGAAAAAAATGCCAGTACCACCACCCTCAAAGGAACTCAATGAGTGAACAGAAAAAATGAACATCAAAGAAGAGTACCAATTTTTTAGACGCAGCCAACACATTTCAGCTGCTAAATACTATCCAGCAATTACAAAACCAGCTGACAAATATAGGAATCCGAGAGCTGGACAGAAAGTACAAAGGCACTTCATGCGTTATTGGGACAACAGGTACCGACAAAGATAGAGAGGTAAATTCTCGGAGGACCACAAGGCAACGAAACCAGCACCTCCCATTGGAAAACAAATTGGAACCACCTGTATGTGAAAATGAAAGAGAAAAAATAAAATAATCCTAGCCAACATTCAGGGCCTTAAATCAAACCATTCCATGAACAAAGTTTTATACCTGAAAGGACTCGTGCAAGAAGCAGGAGCAGACTTTGCATGCCTCACGGAAACTCATCTTTAGAAGGACTGCCACACGAACTGTGAAAATTGTGAGTCCTGTATTGACAAAAAAGAAATACAAATTGACAACTATAACATCCTTCGAGCCGACAGAACAGTGAGACATAAAGGAGGATGTGCTATTTACACATGTGAAAGGCACATAGCAGAAATGGCTATAAGTACCTCAAACAGCTACATAGAATGTGTAGCAGCAAAAATTGAAAAAATTAAATATGGTACTAATTGTAATGTACAGACCCCCAAACACACCAACCTCAAAATTTTCAGATTCCATTACAGAGGTAAGAAACTTGGTAAAAGATCTATACTCTCCAACTCCAAATATTTTTCTCTGTGGTGATTTTAATTTCCCATTCATGAAATATAAAAGAATAGGAAAAAATATATGTATACACCAGGACAAGGGGGGCACACGAGAAGACCAGGAGCAGGTAAAAATGCTACTAGCTCTAGCTGATGAATTTATGTTAATGCAAGAAATAACAGAAAACACAAGAAAAATCAACTGCCTAGATTTGGTATTCACAAACAACAGTAATCTAATTGATAATGTAGAAATATCCTCAACTATGATATCAGACCACATCATCATTGAAATAACAACTAATATAAAGGCAACAGGAAAGCAAAGAACACGTACAACAGAAAGAAGCAAATTTGAAATTTTTAATTTCCACTCCAAAGCTATAAACTGGGAAGATGTGACATCCATCATGGAAGTAATAGATTGGAAAACCATTTTTGAGACCAAAACAATGGAGAAGATGTTAGAAATTGTGGAAAAACATGTCCCAAAGATACAACAAAGAGGAAAGAGAAGCAGGTTCGAGAGACAAAAGAGGGCATTGTTTCGAAAGAGAAAAAGAGTGACTGCAAAATTGAGTAATTGTAAAGATAACAACATCAGAAAAATATTAAATGATAAACTGCAAAGTATCGATGTCGTCATACAGGAACTAATCGAGAAGCATACAGAAAAAGAAGACAATGACGCTATAGAAGCGATAAAAACTCAGAATACTTCTATCATATAATTTCGCAAAAAGAAAGTCGAAAAACCATGCGACTATCGGACCTTTAAAAAATGAGAACAGTGCTTTATCTGATGATCTAACAGAAGTATCTGAAATATTAAGAGCTCAGTACGAATCATCTTTCAGTATCCCAAAAACTGACAAATTGATGTGTGATGAAAACGCGTTCTTTGAAGAAGAACCATAAGGGGAAAGTATAACGGATTTTGATTTTACGATGGATGATATTACACAAGCCACACTCAGCAGCAGGACCAAATAAATGGAATGCCACACTGATAAAAAATTGCAAGAATGCAATCGCTGACCCCCTGTACTGGATATGGAGATGATCACTAGACACAGGAGAAATACCGGGCATCCTGAAGAGTGCAAACATAGTCCCAATATATAAAGGAGGAGATCGATCCAAGGCCAAAAACTATAGGCCAGTGTCGCTTAGATCTTATCACTAAAATATTTGAAAAAATAGTTAGGCAAAAAATCTATGACTTTTTGGAAACTCAGAAAAAATTAAATGATAACCAACATGGGTTCGGTCAGGCAGATCATGCCTATCACAACTAATGGAACACTACAAGTCTGCAACAACATTATTGGTGCACTTGAAAGTAATGAAAACTATGATGTACTATACACAGACTTTGCTAAAGCATTCGACAAGTGTGACCATGGAATCATAATACATAAACTGAAATATATGGGAATAACAGGAAAAGTAGGGAAATGGATATATAATTTCCTTAGTGAGCGGCAGCAAGTCATTACAGTACAAGGAGTATCTTCATCAGAATCAGCGGTCCTCAGCTCAGTACCACAAGGAATAGTATTAGCTCCACCACTCTTCATAATCATGCTAACTGACATAGATGAGGACGTTACCAGAGACAGCACAGTAACAACCTTTGCGGATGACACAAAGATCAGTAGAAAAATAAGAAACCCAGAAGATATAGGATCTCTACAAACTGACATAAAGAGAATCCAGAAGTGGACGGAAGACAACAACATGAAGTTTAACACCAAGAAATTTCAGCTATTACAGTATGGAAAAAGAGAAGACCTAAAATCCATAGAATATTATACCCCAAATGGACAGGAAATTCAGACACATTCCAGAGCAAAAGATTTAAGGGTTGTAATGACAGAGGATGCGAAATTTGAAACACAAAATAAGAGCAGTAAACAGAGCAAAGAGAATAACAGGACAGATATTGAAAAACCTTTAAATGAACGGATAGGAATGTAATGATTCCTCTACTGAAAACCCTGATCATACCCAAATTGGAATACTGCTCGTCCAAACATCCCCATATAAAAAAGAAGACATTAGACAGCTGGAAGGGATCCAGAGAAGCTTCACAGCCAAGATCAATGGGTGCAAAGAACTAAATTACTGGGAAAGGTTACGCGAACTAGACCTATATTCACTGGAAAGGAGAAGAGAGAGATACACCATTATTTACACTTGAAAAATAATGGAGAAACTAGTCCCTAATCTTATTCTGAACCCTATAACTCCCCAAACAACGATGGAAGGTAGAAACAGTAGACTGTCTCTTATTCCAAAATTGAAGGTGAGACAGGGGACATCCTTAACCCTGAAAGAAAATAGTTTTGTAGTGAGAGGCCCGAAGACCTAAGAAACACGAAGGGAGTTGCAGTGGACAATGGACATCTTCAAATGAAGACTAGATGCCTGACTTAGAACAATCCCTGATGAGCCAGACGTACCTGGCTATGTGAGATGGAGAGCACAAGAAACCAACTTCACCAGGCCAACTCGAGAGGAGGGGCGACAAGCTTGACCTTCGCGAAATGAAGAATCATCGCGCGAAACCTTTGTAAGGTTGTAAGGTAAGGTGTATATTAGGGTGACAACTTCTTATAGGGATAAAATTTGAAATTCAAAACAATTTGCCGGCCATTTGTCCAATGCTGCCACCCTATGAGGAAACACTGTAGACGAAATCTCATGGAATTCGGAAAGCATTTAGGGGTGCCTCGAGTCACATGAATGAAACTGTCGCGCGGAAGAAATTTCAAGAATGAACGAGTTTCGACAACGCTTCAAAAACAAAAATGTTTCGAGAATGCAAGTGTATTATATAATTTAATAGAATTGTTTCCTTTATTTCATACTATAGATTATGCAAATCGATTAATTTATTTCATTAAATTAAAATTTTCATAAATAAATCGTTAAATAATATGATGTGTATCAATCTTTGGATGATCAGCTTTTGGTGCTTCAAGTTCATTTTGCATACGACTGCCTGACTGAAAACAACGCTTAGAAGTTCTCTCCCGATTCTTTTAAGATATCTAAGGTAATATTTTTTTATTTTGATACATTGATTATATTATTATTGGAAATTGTTCTTGAAAAGTTTCATTAATTGTTGGCATAGTTTGATGTTTAAATTATATAAATTTGGAACTGAATTCGATTTCCTATGATAATATATATATACGAGTATATAAATAAATATACAGGGCCGTCGAGAGGGGGGGTCAGGGGGGACCAGTGCCCCGGGGCCCGGGTGTCTGGGGGCCCGCAGGAGAATAAAAAAAATCGTAAAAAAATAAATAAGGATCATAATAATCATTAAGAAATTGTGACGTTTTTTTCATTCAGAGCTCCTTACATGTAATTCTTACATGTAATATCTGAGTATCCTAAAAGTCAACACTAAAATTCATCAATCTGACACATTTTTTCAAATGTAGCTTCCGTTCTCACGCTTTGTGGTATGATCGAAAGTAGCCAAGGTCAATAAACTTGAGAAATATTTAACCAAATCTCTCACTTGTGTTTTGGGTGTTGCACGAAGAGGTTTGAAACACTTGAACTATTGAATTACTTAATTTTTATAAAGTTAAATATTATATTATTAAAGTTATATATATATATATATATATATATTAATAGATTTATTGCATATATATATAATGCCTTGACACTTGGTGTGGGGGCCCGTAATGTTTGCTAGCCCTGGGGCCCGTTAATGGCTCTCGACGGCCCTGTATATATATATAATGTATATTACAATATAAATGAGATCTTTAAAAATGGAATCATAATACGAAAAAAATTAATGCTTTGATTCTTATTTTAATTTAATATACGTTTCTTTTCTTTTCTTAGGCCCAATGGCGACTACCCGCACAGCGAGTCAAATTTGGCTCATTGGCCATCCCATACCCGAGATCAAGGGCGCACGGCTTCCTTCAATTGGAGACGTTTTACGCCTGTTTTTTCACTTTCACATAGAGCACAAGAAGACAGTGAACGACTCAGCGAAGGAGGTGGCATCATCAGTCATTGGTTACTGGGAGAAATCCCGGATACCTATCATCACAGAGAAGAGCATTGGTCGAAAAGTGGTAGATCTTTTTCTTACTTGGAAGCTTCTCCAGAAAAATCGTGCTCGCGCTACGGAAACCCAGCGGAAAAAAGAATATGAGTTCCGTGATAATTTGGAAAATCTTTTCGATGTCGCCCACCCTAAAGCGATGGAACTTTTGACCATCGAAGAAGATCGAGCCTTCTTTATTGCTCAGCGAGAAAAAGGGAGGAGGGGAGTAATGGGAGGAGTTGACAAGAAAATGGCTCATTCTGTCATGCGTCGGGAACAAACTGAAAGACGCCTAGCTCAGCACCAACCTCAAGCCAATATTACTTTTGAAAATATTGAGCTGGAATCTACTTCTACGTCTGAAGCACCAAGTTCTGCGCCATCATCTGAAGACTCACCGCCCGCCTCTCCTGAAAACGCAAGTGTTATGCTCGTGGCACTATCCAAGTCATCACTCCCGAATTGGCAAGTACATTGGATCGCACAGGAATCAGTCATCGTTCAGCACACCGGATTATCGACGCTACGGCTAGAAGCCTCGGCCATAACTCACAAAAACTCGCGCTCAACTATGAAACCATTAGAAAATCACGAGAAAGGCTCCGTTCGGCGACGGCAGAAAAGATTAAACAAAGGTTCACACCCAACGAAGTGCTCACTGTTCACTGGGACGGAAAAATTCTACCAGACGATGAAGGTGGTCGGTGTGACCGACTAGCCATTTTCGTAACCGGAGTTGATACCGAGAAGCTCTTGGGTGTACCTAAGCTGACATCAGGAACGGGTGAGGTCATCGCCTCGGTGGTACATGCTGCGCTCAAAGAATGGAATGTGTCAGAAAAGGTATCAGCTATGAGCTTCGACACTACAGCTTCAAATACTGGTTACTTGTCTGGGGCATGCGTAATTTTGGAGCAGAAACTCGGCCGCCGACTCTTATACCTTGCATGTCGCCATCACATCATAGAACTTGTCGTTGAGAAGGCGTACATGGAATGCATGGGACCATCATCTGGTCCAGATATCCTCCTATTCTCCCGCTTCAAAGAGACGTGGAATACAATTTGCCAAGATAAGTACAAGACCCTGTCAGACCTTCCATCGAGTCTGAATGAGAATCGAGAAGAACTGATCGCTTGCTGGAATCTATATCTGACAAAACATCAGCCGAGGGATGATTACCGTGAATTCTTGGAGTTGTCGATTACAATCCTTGGAGGTAATTTACCTAACTTTAGGTTTCGGCGACCTGGAGCACTTCACCGAGCACGTTGGATGGCAAAAGTAATTTATTCATTAAAAATCCTGCTGCTTTCCCATCAGTTCAGACTTACAACTCGTGAGATGTCTGGCTTAAAACGATTTGTATTTTTTGCCCTGGAGTTATATGTCAGCGCGTGGTTCACGGCCAGCAGTCCTTCATCTGCTCCCGCGAACGATTTGAAGCTTCTTCAAGACCTAGCAAAGTACCACGATGAAAAGATCTCAGCATCCTGCCTTAGTGTCCTCGGTCGTCACTTATGGTACCTCAGCGAGTACTTGATTGGTCTCGCACTCTTTGATAAAGGTATCAATGCAACGACGAAAAAGAATATCGCTCGATCAATCCTCGAAAAAGAAGCTGCTGAAGATCCTCCAAAGCGAGCCCCAATACCTGCTGTTTCTTCCATTTCAACAAAGCAGCTCTCGGACTTTGCCTCGAAAGGATCAAAGCTTCTCTTTGAACTTCTAAAAATTAATGATGGTTTCTTGTCCAAGGAACCAGAGACCTGGCCGGACGACGAAGATTTCAAGACTGGTTTGACTATAGTTGAAGGACTAAAAGTCGTCAATGACATGGCAGAGAGGGGAATTGCCTTGATCCAGGCCTTCAATACAAAGATTACGAAGAATTAAGAACAGCGCCAACATCTCTTGCAGGTTGTTGAGGATCATAGGAAGTCTCAGCCTGGTACATTGAAAAAGGGGTATGGCTTGAGGAAAAGCAAGAATTAATGGGTGGTCTACAATTGAATGAAAGACACCCTGGAATATATTTAGTAAATATATTATTTACTTATTACGATTGGAGTACGCCTGCACTTAAACCTTATGAACTAAAACTAACGTTTATTTACATTAATTAAAAAAAATATTAATTTATTTTTACTAGGTAATGAATAATTAATTTTTGTTATAAGGAGAATTATTTACCTCACTTGAGACACCCTTAAATATTATTTGAATGACCTAATATTTACAGTACATTGTTTTCTCATGTAGTAGCAGCATTGAACAAATGGCCAATAAAAAACTCCAACTTTCGATTTTTATTGTCACCCTAGTGTATATATATATAGGACTCTAGGCCGGGCTGAAACTCAAGATAGAATTAATCAGTCATTAACAGTTGGCTTGCTTTTGATATAAAAATAAGATTCCTGAAAAAAAAATTGGTGGCCACCAACGTGTGTCCGGCCACCCCCGTTTTTGTAAAAACATCTAATGCCGCACTAGCAAAATCAGGAAAATGGCAATATCTCTTCTTCTGAACATGCTAGAGAGATGGTTTGCATACCAAAGGATGCAGAATTTGATTTAGAACAAATTATTAAGAGTGGTATTTTTCATAAAACCTTTAATGTTTGAGTTATTTTAGAAAAACTAATTTTTGGGGCCCATAGACCCCCTTTCGACGGACCTTAGTGACAAAAGAAATTCTAAAATAAGCATGATTTGGCTTTTTGATTACTAACATTGCCCTAAAAGGATGTTGACATGGACATAGTGATCACATGATATGACTTTTCCTTGTTATCTTGCATCCATTATGCTTGATTAAAGAATAGAGGGTGGGGCTGCTTCATGAACTTTTTTTAAACGTAATAAATTGAAAACTTGTTTTTTTTTCAGGTGCCTTTGTTATAAGTTTCCAACTGCAATTTGTCATTGAATTCAACATTTGCAATATAAAGTATGACTTCTACAAGGAAAACAGTTGCTAAAGTACTTGGTGATGTACGTTTTATGCCAGCAGAAAAATCAGACTTCAAATCTATACCTTATCCTGCATTTGTGCTTCTACCAAATGAGGTGGTCAATAATTTATCAACAGACCAATACTATGGATACTGCATCTGCTGGGCAATTATTACTGGTGAAGTGGATGAAGACCTTGCACTCTTAGAAGTTGGCCTGCTAAATCATTCTCGATGGCTCACCTTAGCCTGCAGAATTCTTCGCTTTTATGTTTCACAAAAAAGACCCAGTAAGAACCTCAAAATCATAGTAGAATTCATCATCAAAGTATGCTTTCACAGTTGGTTCAATATCAAGGCTAATAAGAGGCTAAGTGATGGGTCAAGAAACCTATTCAGTATGATCCAAAGAGTAAATAAATTCCCTGACAGGAAAATTAGAGAAATTTGTTATGACGTATTGAACAATAACAGCTATTTTGCTCATGGTGAAAATATTTTAGTTGGAATGCTGGCTGATGAAGATGAAGAGGTGAGGAGGTGTGCTGTCAATAAAGTTGTGTCTCTGAGGGGAGTTATTGAGGATTTTGATGATGAATCTGGTAGTAGCAATGATTTGCAGGTGGAATAATTGAAAGTGATGATGAGAATGAAGAGGATCATGAAGGTGGTACTGATGAATATCCTGCTATAGATGAGAATGTTAGGGTCTTTAGAAAGTCAATCATCAATTTCAAAGCTTCTGCATACCACAAGCTGTCTGCTATGTCCCAATGGGAAACTGTTCCACCTGTATTAAAAGAATTCAGTAATGATGAACTGCGTGATATCATTAATACCGCATTGAAACTGGATCACGAGTGCCACAGTCAGAATGTTGAAAGGCACATCAAGCTTGTCACTGAAGCATCCTTGGCTGTCGTAGGTCATGAGCGCAGAGATGGTCTTATTAGAAAAAAAATTAGATCACGTAAATTAATGAAAGATTTTGTGTCTAAAAAATATTTTAAGTTCTAGATTATTATTTATCATGCTAAAATATGACAAAATGACAATTTGTTAATTGTATAATTTAATGTTTGGCGTTTTGGAATGTCAAAAAGCATTTTCAATGAATTTAAAATGGCTGATTTTGATTGCTGATTGAAAACCACTAATACATGTCAATTTGCAGCTTGAGAATGTTTTATTGTGTTGACATTCAGTTGAAAGGGGGTCTATGGGCCCAAAAAATTAGTTTTTCTAAAATAACTCAACAACTAAAGGTTTTATGAAAACATACCACTCTTAATAATTTGTTCTAAATCAAATTCTGCATCTTTTGGTATGCAAACCATCTCTCTAGCATGTTCAGAAGAAGAGATATTGCCATTTTCCTGATTTTGCTAGTGCGGCATTAGATGTTTTTACAAAAACGGGGGTGGCCACCAATTATTTTTTTCAGGAATCTTATTTTTATATCAAAAGCCAACTGTTAGTCACTCTGATAAATTAAAATCAAACAAAAATTATAGTTTCAGCCTGGCCTAAATTTATATACAGTGGTGTAGTGCTAAATAAAGAAGTGAGGGAACGCATTTTGAAAGTGTTACTCAGATGCAGGGGGGGGCAATGGCGAGCGTGGCAAGCCCATACAGCTGGGGGTCCAGGGGCACTGTAAGCCTCCCGGGAAATCTTTTGAAATCTGACCAATTTCAGGGATATTTTGAGGTCATATGCACTGGATATTAGGATATATTCCAAGGTTGAAGATGCAGTATTTCCAGTGTCATTAGATATATGACATCCAGTACGATCAATAAAAATAGCTAACAACTGGAATGATTAACTAAAAAAAAGTTAACAACTGGTACGCCGTGGTGACTGTTTCACCAGATCTTTTCAGCTAGCATTGCCTCAGTCGAAGCTAAAAGAAATGAAACAGTTAATGATTCTTTCTCATATTTCTCCTAGGGGTGGGAATTAAAATTTCATGACGTTAGAGATTTGTAAGTTCGGATTTATTTGAAATAGTGAGGGAACGCCGTTCCATCTACCAAAAAAAGTAAGGGAACGCCATTCCCACAGCACTACACCACTGTGTGTATATATATATATTAGTGATGTAGCGGATGTCATTTTTTTCACATCCGCGGATGCGGATGAGGATGTTTGATTTCAACATCCGCGGATGCGGATGTCTACATTTTCGTTATTTTTTAGGATATATTCGAGATTTGTTGTGTTTAACGTATATAATAAGTTATTATATAGAGAGAGCTGTAGCTATAATGTAGTATAATTGATTAATTGTACAATAATTGCTGTACTTTTCTCTGAACATATAAAATAATATCAAGCATCTAACTAATATAGAAATCAATTAGTGAATTCGTCTGCAAATAAATTCGTTATATTTTGTTGAGTTTCAGCCACAATTAGAAACCATAATTGTGTTACCAGGATGCGGGACGTGAACCCAACTCAAATGCACCCCACCGACCTCTTTCCCCAACCTCCTCCACCCTTATAGAAAGAGATCTTTAATTAGCTTGATAACTATTTATATTAAGTTTAAAGTTTTATTAGGCATATTTATAAATGAGTAATTAAAATAAAGTAAACTAAGATGTTCATCGTTTAATGTTCAAACTTAATTATAGGAAGGTTATGCTTAAGGAACATTAATTTTTCTGCCTTTTCTGCTGCCAGTCTGTTTCTCTTTTCATCATATATTAATCCAGCACTGCTAAATAATCTCTCGCTTGGTACGTTTGTTGGAGGACAGGCTAAATGTTTCCTTGCAAGTTTACTCAAGTATGGATAGATATTCTGCGTATTTTTCCACCAACTAATAGGATTATCACATGCAGCCAGGCGTTTTTCTTGGTGATAGCTCTCGATCATTTTTACTACATCTTTTGACATCGCGTAGGTCTCGTCATTGCTGCTTGACTCAAGAAACTGAGAGACAGATTCTGTGATAGATTTGCTTGTTGAAGGTGTTGGTTCTGTCACTGAAACTTTTATTCTTTTGGTGGGTGGCGAAGCGACAGATTCAAGAGATTGAAGCTCTTCAACTGCTTTGCCAAGTGATGATTTAACTCGTTCTAATGTACTAGGTGAAAATAACTTAGCTTTGTAACGTGGATCTAAGTAGGTTGCAAGAGAGTAACTTCATACAAGAACAGCCTCTCGTCTTGTCGCTTGCATCACTTTTGCGCACAATGAACTAGTTCTATTAATATAGTAGAATTTGATAATTTCCGCTTATTAATGACATTTTATCTCAACGGTCCACATCCGCACGACATCCGCAGTCCAAAGTGCGGATGCGGGTGCGAGAAAATGTGCGGATGCGGATGTGACCTACATCACTAATATATATATATATATATATATATATACAGTATATATAAAACAGAGATCAGATAGTTGCTGCAGACTCATAAAATTTGCCAAAATTTATACTCAATCAGATGAAAATACATCTAATGCATATGTCATGTGTGTCCGAGCCACTGCCCACTTGCGACTTTTATGATGAATGCACTTTGAACGATCTAAGGTGGTCTTTTTTGGTTAAGCTCGGCCTTAGCCGTAGAGCATCCAAGTAACAAGAAATTTGAACAGTTTCTACCAAGTTTTTTCGAAGGAGTGAATAGAAACACTTCAGTTTTCAATGGGTCTTTGTTCACTCAAATAATTTTTTATTATACAAAGTATATACAGAATGAGGCACTGAAAGAGGAAAATGAATTTATAGCCTCTTATGTTAACCACTGATGGTCAGGAATTTACAGAGGAAGAGGTTCAACCTCTTGTAGCAGCAGCAGCAGCAGTTCAAGCAGGAATTGAAAGGGAGGAAGGGCTAAAGCAGGAATTATATGAGGTCTTAATCAAATGAAGATACAGGCAGGAATTTAAAGTGGTGAGTCTCAACCTCCTCGGGCAAGGGCTAAGGCAGGAATTTAAAAGCAGGAGGTTTGACCTCCTCGAGCAATGGCTAAGGCATGAATGATTTAATCTACAATACAAGAAATAAATAAGTCTAAATTTTGGGGGAGTGCAGTTGAAGGTTAAGCTCTCACTTTAACTGGAGATCTAAAGAATTCTTGAAGTAAAGCATATCAGGCCTACGATGGTTTTCTTGTCCGAAATATTTTATCACTTATATAGTACTTTTTGCACGCTGATTCTGAAAATAATATTAATTTTTCGCCATCACGTACAGATTTTTCACAAAATGTCATATTTCATATGAAAGTAATTTTCATTAAATACTAATGCCTATAAATGCTTAGTTTCACCAAGACATCAAAGAAATGGAGAAGAGATATCATGGAAGGTGGGACATTGCATGATGGCTGATTACTGATGGATGTTGAAATGGGATACTCCAGAATTATTACACAAAAGGAACAGTGCGTACATTCGAGACTATAATGCAAGAAAACTCAGGACAAATAAAGATGAATATGTAATTAACGTTAATAGTCTTCTTTCTTTTTAAAGTTGTTTGCATTTGTAATTAGTATAACAAAGTGAAATAGGTACCTAATGTAAATTGAAATAAATAATATTTATTTATGTTGTTTTTTCCCTTCCAGTTTGCAGAAAATCCTTATGTGATAGAAAAAAAATGGACATCTTATTCGAAATCAGCGTAGTTGAATTATATAAAATCAGTTACTAGTAACAAAACAACTCTTACAAAGTTCCATTTGCAGGCTGTGTAATTTAAGCACATATCAGAATTTTGAAAAGATTCAAAAATAAAACGAAAAATAATAATTTTGCCAAGTATACATTCCTAGATGGCGACACTGTCAGAGTCATACATTGAGTACAACCTAAGTACATCACTGAGTACATTGTAATTTTGGTTTACTATATGATTATAATTACCAACTAATTCACATTAACTTATTACGCTGGTCTACAACCAAAATGCTTCAGAAATAAAAGTAGTCAATCTTTACTAATTTTGGGTTACTGAATCCGAAAATGATGCCTAAAATTGCCAAAGGTTGTAGCCATCGTTACTATTGCTGAGTAATTTACTTACGGTGGGGTACAGGGTGAGACAATAGCAAGGGTGACAAGCTGTCTCCCTGGAATATACCCCTCATAATCTTGACATGGGGGATGGATATTTTTTCATTTTCATGGGTGAGGTTGATGATCTCTATTTTGTAATCTCATCTGTTGAAGCTCTAATAATGGTATGATAGATTTTATACAACTTCAGGCATTCCAAAATCCATGAGTATGGGACACTATCAAAAGCCTTTTGATAGTCTATCCATGCAATACTTAGGTTTCTGCCTCTTTCCTTTGTCTTCAGGGATGGTTTTGTTGAGCAGCAGCTGCTCCTTTGTTCCAAACAATTCCTCCTAAATCCTCTTTGCTATTTCACCAGATAGTCTCCAGTATCTAGGTGTTCAACTGTTCATATATACTGCCTGCAATCAGACCAGTAAATAATTTATAGGTGTAGCGAGGCAGCAAATTGTGTAGTATTTATTCAGGAGATTTGTCTCACGAGTCTTAGGGATGAGGGTTTATCTCCACTTGTAAGCCATTCTAGTGTTTCTTCATCTTACAAAATTCTGTGAAAGGCAGCAGTGTAATGATGGTGTAATGCCATGATCTGTTTCAGCCAGAAATTTAGGAGCTTATCTCAGCCAGGTTCTTTGAAGTTGGAGAATTTTGCCAATTTTTTTTCTTACCTTACCTTTCATCATAAGCACCTCTTCCATTTCCAGTTTACCTTCATCTATTTCTCTGATGGTCTCTATCCAGTCAGCATCCTAGTTATGCTGCTCTGGGGTTTCAAAGAGGGGCTTCCAGTATGACTCCAACTGGATCTGATTTGGCGGGTCATGAACTACTATTCTTTCTCTTATGAGATTTTGGTAAAAGCTTCTTGAGTTAGATGAAAATTGTTTGTTGTGGTTTTTCATGTCTATGTCCTTTTGTTTATTCCTGATCCTATTGGCTATGGCTGGGATTTTTCTTTCCAATTCCAGCACTTTGTCATGTAATTAATTCTCTCTCAGGTTATACTTCCTCTTTATTTTCCCTATTTGTTTCGAGTTTTCCTTGTCATGGGGGTGTTTGAAAATATTTTTATTTGGTTCAGTTCATGCTTTGCTTGCACAAGTTGTTTAGTTAATTCAATTTTCCAGGCACAGAGGGGGTTTTGGTTTACACTTACAGTTTTTTGGAACAAGTTTGTTTTGCATATTTAGGTCAGCAGCATAATTTATTTGATTAAGTTCAGTGAGATCTGTGTTGGCTGGGAGTCTGGGACTATTCTATTAACTGCTACATTTACTCTATATAACAGTTGTTTAAACTGTCTATTTTTACTAAGTTTGATTAAGTAGGGCCAGTTTTCCATACCCATGGTTGTAACTATTTGAACAAGATTTGCTAATTCTTCCTCTAATTTTATTTGCTTTAAATCTACATCTTCATGCTGTGGTGGTGGTAAAGGGGGAGGACTATTATTTTTATTATTGTTGTTAAAATTAACCCTGGCATTGTGGCAACTGGGTCATTTGATGCCAAATGCCATAGTCAAAAGTAAATAATAAAACAATAAAAACTAAAAAGAGGAACAAAAACGGAGAAAAATATCAGCTAAAATGAATCATAAAAATTTGAGGCCAGCTTCCTAAATAAAAAATCCCACTCCCGGGCAAAGCCACGTCAGGTCCAAGCATTTGGAGGAGGTAATCACCACCCTCCCCCCTGCAATGAGAAAGATGCTTCCTCCTGAGGGCACCGAGAGTGGGGCACTCGAGGAGCAAGTGCCAGATGCTGAGGGGAGCGCCATACTCACACTCCAGCCATGCTTCCCCAGCCATCAGGTAACCGTGTGTTAGGCGTGAGTGGCTGATGCGGAGATGCATCAAGGCTGTTTCCCATCTCCTGGGCATCCTAGGATACGTCCATGGCCAGAGGAGATCTGTGATCTCCCGCATCTCTCCCACCTCCTCTGCCAGGAATCTAGGGCAGATACACACACCTCCAGGAACAAATCACGGTATGGGAGAGAACAGCGGACAGGTGCAGGGCAAGACATGGCTGCCTTCGCCACCTCATCCACCTGTCCATTGCCCAGCATACCAACGTGTGCAGGGACCCAGCAGAAATTGACCACATGGCCACGACGCCCAATTAAAATCAGCCACTCTAAAATATCTATAACAATGGTGTGCTGACTAGTGAAAGACTCAAGAGCCATAAGTGCTCCTCTGGAGTCAATGAAAATAATAAAATGCCTCCCACCACAATTAAATACATTCTTCAGGGCTAAAAGAATGGCGGATAACTCAGCAGTAAAAACAGATGCTGAGGCAGGGAGACTGCCCCAGTGGCTAAATTCTGGAAAGACGACCCCAAACCAAACGCCAGCATCAGATTTGGAGCCATCAGTAAAAACAGGCACTGAATTCCATGTGGTGGGAAATATGGTCTAAAACAGGGTTTCTTAACCTTTTCATGCACATTAAACATTCATTGCTACGTTTGATAAAATAAATTGCTTTTTATGAGGCAGGAGGGGTCAAGGGCATCACTATAGTACTCACGAGCAAAGTTTTAGGTGATGGTAGAGAGCACTTTACACAACTTAAAGAGCACTTTGGTGCTCGCAAGCACCAGGTTAAGAATCCCTAATCTAAAAACATATTTCTTAAAATAAGGTCAGCCCAGTCCTCGTTGGTACCAATAAAATGCTGACAGAACCTCACCTCAGGCAGTACCTGTTGCATCAATTATGATGAGGAGAATGGCAGCTTCTTTCAATCCCGTTTCTCTATGTCATATAGAAGCACCTAATACTTGATTTTTCTTTTCTTTTCTGCTCTGTTGAGGCCGTAATCATTTGGGACACTGACCTCAATAAGTAAGGCAACCTTTTCCCTCTAGTCCCACACTACTATGTCTGATTTTACTGCAGACTATGTCTATGAAAGTGGCAGTTCGTATTACTGTGTCATAGTATATAGTATAATGGTTTTTCCAGTAATGGTGTAGATGTATGGTCCTATACATTTTTACTGCATTCCAGATCTAATGCTGTCATAATCTTAAAGTGGATATATTTACAAATTTTATTGTGTCTGGCTGCATAGTACCCATCTGCCATGAGCACCCTACAGCCTGATATTAGGTGGCCAACACTTTCCACCTTAACATGACAATATACATGTCATTATTAATTAGTCCAGCCATTTTTTTAAATGCATTTGTTAGGAGTTATAGCGGTTATACTTAGTGTTTAAACTTAAAACATTATTTGCATTTTTATAACTATTTTTGCGAGTTCTTCTATTTTCAGTCTTTTATCATTCTCTTTACACTCGCTTCGCTGTACTTTATAAATACGGGTAGATGTGGCCATGGGCGCCATTTTACACTTTTGAATAATGCAAAAGACTGGAGGATTAATTATACACTTAATTACACTTTACTGACTTTTATTTATATCAAAACACTTAGATAAATGGGGTAATGCGAGGGGGAATACACAAAAACACCTTAATTGGCTAACAGCCATCCGATAGCTGAAGGGCATTTCTGCCCAGCCTCTAGACCATTTTGGGGTGTTGCCATTTAAACAGAGCTGGGCACTTGCGTTTTTTTTTTGCGGTACTGCGGTACTACCGTGTTGGTCGGTACCGCGGAAAGTACCGCGGGAAATTTGAATGCGGTAGCGGTACTGCTGTACTTTCAGCGATCCTTTGCGGTACTGCGTTATGCGGTACCGGTTTGGTAGTGCGGTAGTAGTACCGCAGTACCGCAAAAAAACGGGCAAAAAACGCAAGTGCCCAGCTCTTCAACTTGCCAACTAGTACTTTTTAACCAAACAATTATTTAACGTAATTACATTTCTTATTAAATATTATCTTTATTAAACAAACATTAATAAATTCTTATAAACAAAACATTTTAATTCTTAATTAGACATTATTGCAGAGTACAAGATCTTGGGCACCCATTATTAGTCACTTTCTGTCATATTGCAGAACTCCTCTCCTTAGCCATACCAACGATCCTTCTTTACCAATGTAGTTCTTCTGTAGTTCTTGATAGTATTTTCCAGCCCTTAGGTGTTGTTCCCATTCTTCTGCATGTTTGGCTTGTTCTAGCACAAATTTTTTGTGACTTTTCCAAAGTAATACTGTGGCTAGTACGCTTTCAGTTCCTACTTCTGTCAACTTATTCCCTCCAAAGTGCTGGAGCAGTTATGGAAGTTTGTTAAGTTACCCTTGTGGTGTGGTATTCAAAAACCAAAGCTATTGTAGGGTTAGTAGAGGTCCTCAGATACTGCACAATGCTGATGGTCAATGATCGGTGCAGCTGATTAACCTCAGTCAATCCCATCCCTCCTAGTTTCCTTGGTAGGTACAATCTGGGAAGACACTGGTTTCAGTGTTATTCTATTTAGAGTGAGGGTTTTCCTGGTCTTAACATCTAGTTTGTTCAGTTCTGATTGTGGCTAGTCTATTATCTCTATAATATAATTAATAAGAGGGATGGCAAGTTGATTTATAGCCATTATTTTGTTCTTTGGTGTAAGTTCGGTCTTGCAGATCTTCAGTCTTCAAACATACTCTCCTCTGATTTTCTCTCACATTTGACAATGTTCTATATTACCACTTTCTTCTATTCCAAGGTATTTATAGGAACTATCCTCTTTCAAGTCCTTAATCTCAGTCTCTTCCTAAATTGATGTTGTGTGTTTGTATTTTGTTACCTCCCCTAAGTGTACATTTAGCACACTGATCCAATCAAAACTTCATTTTTATGTCACCTGAGTAGGTATGTATGATCGGTAATAGGTATTCTAGGTTTTGGTCAGAGTCTACATACAGCTTCAAATCATCCATAAATAGTAGATGGTTCAGAGCACTGTCTGGATTTCTTCGCCTAGTTTGAGTGGGGTTGTAGCCCTTGTTGTTATTGCTAGGTAGTTTGCTTAAGAGGTCCAGGGTGAGACAGAATAGCAAGGGTGATAAGCTGTTTCCCTGGAATATACCCCTCAATCTTGACATGGGGATGGATATTTTTCCATTTTCATGGGTGAGATTGATGTTTGTTCTCCATTTTGCAATCTGGTTTGTTAAAGTGCTAATAATGGTAGGATGGATTTTGTACAGCTTGAGGCATTCCAAAATCCAGGAGTGTGGGACACTATCAAATGCCTTCTGATAGTTTCCATGCCATTCTTACGTTTCTGCCTCTTTTCTTACAGTTTTCAAGGATAGTTTTGTTGGTGAGCAGCTGATCCTTTGTGCCAAAGCAGTTTCTTCTACATCCTTTTCGTTCTTTCTCCAGATAGTCTCCAGCATCCAGGTGTTCATATATACTGTCAGCAATTAGGCCTGTAAATAGTTTATAGGTGGTGTGACCTGTTTCAGCCAGAAATTTGGGAGCTTGTCTAGGCCAGGTTTTTTAAAGTTAGAGAATTTTGCCAGTTTCCTTCTTATCTTGTCTTCCATTATAAATAACTCCTCCATTTCCAGTTTACCTACCCTCATTTACTACCCTGATGGTCTCTATCCAGTCAGCATCCTGGTTATGCTGTTCAGCAGTTTCAAAGAGGACTTCCAGTATGCCTTCAACTGAGTTTGATCTGGTTGTTCATTAACTGTTATTCTTTCTCTAATGAGATTTTGGTAAAAGTCTACAGAGTTTGATGAAAATTGCTTGTTATGATTTTTCATGTCAATCTGCTTTTGTTTATTCCTGATTCTATTAGCTATGGCTGAGATTTTTCCTTTCAATTCCAGTGCCTTGTCATGCAGTCAGTGGCATACTAAGGGGGGTGTGAGGGGGGTGGTCCACCCCGGGTGACAGCCAGAAGGGGGGGTGCCATCACGAGAATTGAAATACCAGTACAAGTTTTCAAACCAAATGAAAAATTCACCAAAGAAAGAAAAAAGATTTAAAAATGTTCAAACTATTACAACAGCTTAATGTTAATTTCCACTATAAAATAAATTTTTATTTTTATTGGCAATACAAAATTTACAAATGAAAAATTAAATATTTGATAAAAATTACATCAAACACGAACATTTGTTGACGTTTTAGTCATCAGTTTGTTGAGCATAGCCAGCTGGCTGCAACTGACATTCCAAGTCTTGTTCACTTGACACTGTGACTCCACATACATGAGGTATGTTTCATTAAATAATTATGATAAAGCATAAAGTGCTGGTGTTTATAACAATATCATGGTATTTATACCACTGGACACAAGAGGATCAGCTCAGATTTTGCTGTCTGCTGTATGTGATTTCTCTTTCTTGAGTTACCTTTCTTTCTGGTGTGAAGTCCTGGAAGAAATTAATTTCACACAAAAGTATTTGCAAACAGTTGGAATCAGCCTTAAAAGTGCATTGTGAAGCTCCAAGCTCTAAAACTGTTTCTTGAAGATCAGCGCAATGAAATTGTGGAGAGGGCCATTCATTATGCAACTACAGTGTGAGGAAATGGACATTTCTATGGAGAGAAGAGGGAGAATAAAGCTCCGAAAAAGGATGCCAGGAGAGATGGCAAAGGATGCTGGTCTCACATTGCCAGAGGAAGTAAAAAGGGCTATGTTTGAATGTCTTGATCACTTTCATCAAGAATTGGAGATTCATTCTAAGGCAATGGATCAAATTCTGTCAACCTTCACTGTTATTCAGCCAAACACTTTGGTTGTTGCAACAGAAGAAGAACTTTGGAAGTATATTCCAAATTTGACTTAGATTTTTGATGAATTCTCTGATGAAGATATCAGTGTGGAAATTGGACAACTTCGGAAACATTTGGAAGCTGCCAAAATCAGAGTTGAAGAGGCAAAGAAATGGACAGCATTGCAATTTATGGAGTTTATTGTGAAATGGGATTTTTGTGAATCTTTGCCAAGCTTGTCACTGTGTTTGAGATTCTTTTTGACTGTCTGTGTGTCTATTGCTTCATGTGAAAGAAGTTTTCCCAAATTGAAATTGATAAAAAATTTCTTTCGCTTGACCATGAGTCAGACAAGATTGACAAATCTGGCTTTACTTTCAATTGAACATGAATATGCAAAGGTGAATTTTGATGAGGTCATTGATCGATTTGCAGAAATTAAGGCTCGAAAGCAGAGACTGTGAATCCTCTCTATTTACCTTTGAAGAATAGGCTGAGCGTTGGGACTGGATTTCGTGTGTTTTTTGTATAAAATAAAATGCAATATTACCTGTTCACTGAATTTTTAATGTTCTGCATTTTTCTTATTTCCAATTTGCTTATGACAGTACTGTACTGTTTAAAAATCTACTTGCAAACATATATAATATATTTTTGTGTTTAAATTTTAAAATTATTTACAGGGGGTGCCAAAGGAAGGATCCGCCCCGGATGCCAAATACTTTAGGTACACCCCTGCATGCAGTTGATTATCTTTCAAGTTATACTTTCTCTTTATTTTCCATTTGTTTTTACAGTTTTCCTTGTTGTCAGGGTGTTTGGAAATATCGTTCTAATTGGTTCAGTTCTCGTCTGGCTTATGCAAGTTGTTTAGTTAATTTAACTTTCCAGGGAGGTGGTTTTGGTTTACACTTACGGTTTTGACTCAGGGGCTTTGGTCTAAAGTTTGGGACAAGTTTCTGTTGCATGTGCATGTATATGCCAGCTGTGTAATTTACTTGATTAAGTTCAGTAAAGTCTGTGTTGACTGGGACTAGTCTACTAATTGCTACATTTACTCTGCATAATAGATGTTTAAACTGTCTATTTTTACTAAGTTTGGTCAGTTGGGGCCGGCTTTCCATATTCATGGTTTTAACAATTTCAATTATATTTGCTAGTTCCTCCTCTGTTTCTATTTGTTGTAAATCTATATCTTCATATCGTGGTGATGGGGGAAGGGTTCTTGATCTGGGTGGGGAAGGTAATGATGAGTCAGAGGATCCAGGCAAACTGGGTGGTGAGCCACCCATTCCTATATAATGAATTGGATTGGTTACAGAATGTTGGCTAGTGTGCTGTCTGTTTTGTGTGTCCACTGAACTATCAGATGCATCATCAATATTTTGGGTGGCTTCCAGGTAAGTTGGAGTTCCTGATTTGCTCCGCTAGGATTATGTTCTTCTGCCTGCTTCACTTCTCAAACAGTCTTGAGTATTCAGAGCAGTGCAAAATTATTTTCTTATCTTCAATAGTCCATTTTATTGTATCATACCTTCTCAGGTTTTGTTTTGGGGCCATTTTCTGTTGGAACTGCTGGGGTCCAGGGTCATTACTCTGGCCTGATGGGGGTCCCCTGCATTGATCCCTTTGGAGAAGTTTCTTCTCCTCTGGGATTAAGAAAAGTTGCACCATTGCTCTCCTCATCCACCCTGGCGTGTAAGTGGGTTGAGGGGACCTTTTTATCCTGGGCGACGTCCTGCCAGTATGAATTTTCCTTGGTAAACATCTCATTTTTGTTGAAGCTTTTAGCTAGGGTTAGTGCCCTTATAGTGGTCACTTCCTCATGGCTGCACACAGCCAAACCCTGTGTTGGTGGGACCTGGGCATGCAAGAAGCACACCTCAAAGGCTCTTCATACCCACCTCTTCATGAACACCAGAGTGAATTCTTAAATGTGCCCTAAAATGTGAAATTTGTGATGCAATGTAAGAACAAGTGCCACATTTAAAAGGTTTAGACTCCTTTTAGTATTTTTAATAGCTATAAGTGGGGCTTCCATCCTAAGCCAAACACTTCAACTATATCTGAACTTGGCTTAGCATTGATTTGCCACTAGGATTACATTCTTTTCTTTTCTCCAATGGTCCAGTTTATTGTGTCATACTGACATATGTTTTTGTTGGGCCCATTGTCTGATGGAAAAGCTGGGGTCCAGGGTCAATACCTTGACCTGGTGGGATTCCTCGCATTGATCCCTTTGGTGAAGAATCTTCTCTGGGACTGAGAAAAGTTGCACCATTGCTCACCTCACCCACCCTGGTGCGTAAGTGGGTTGAGGGGGACCTTTTTATCCTGGGTGATGTCCTGCCAGTGTGTGAGCTTTCCTTAGTAGAGATTACATCCCGTTCTTGTTTGTGGAAAGCTGCTACATACAGGTGGGAGGGGTTTCCCCCGCACCTGTCCCTTATTTTGTCACCTTTTACGACACACTGGGACCACGTGGGAAGTATTCTTTCAAATCCCCTATCCCCAGGCATAGGGGATTTGTG
This sequence comes from Bathynomus jamesi, assembly GCA_023014485.1. Classification (NCBI taxonomy): domain Eukaryota; kingdom Metazoa; phylum Arthropoda; class Malacostraca; order Isopoda; family Cirolanidae; genus Bathynomus; species Bathynomus jamesi. The sequence continues at coordinate 120,343 of JAJOZX010009887.1, read as the reverse complement.
TGAATTCTTAAATGACTTTTAAGTGTAGCAATCTCTGATGTGCTATAGGAACAAGTGCCACATTTAAAAGCCTTTTCACCAGTGTGAATTCTTAAATGTTTCTTTAGTGCAGAAAACTCAAGTGCCACATTTAAAAGGCTTTTCACTTATTTTGGTTTATACTCTTTATTGTATTTTTTATAGTGGGTGGGGGGGTGGGGGGCTTCCACCTGAAGCCAAACACTTCACCTATGTCTGAACTTGTCCTAGCATTCGTTTAAGAAGGGGTCTCTGTTCCTTTTAATGCCCCTGTTTGGCTTTCTATGGCCTGGGGCTGTCCTGAGATTGAGTTCAGGTAAGTTGACAGGTTGTTTTTATCATACCTGTTGCCCCAACTATGATAGGGAGAATGGCAGCTTCTTTCCATCTCCAGTTTCTCTCTCTGTCATATATGAGCACCTGGTATTTAGTAATTTTCTCCCTTTCTGCTCTATTAAGACCATAGTCATTTGGGACACTGACCTCAATAAATAAGGCATTCCTTTCCCTCTTGTCCCACACTATGTCCAGTTTTACTGCAGAATTATCTATAAAAGTGGCTGTTGGAATTATTGTATCATAGTATATAGTATAATGGTTGTTTCCAGTGATTGGTGCAGGTGTGCGGTCCCATACATTTTTACTACATTCTAATTGCTTCCCCAGTGTGAATTCTTAAATGTCTTTTAAGTGTAGAAATCTCTGATGCTCTGTAGGAACAAGTGCCACATTTAAAAGGCTTTTCACCAGTGTGAATTCTTAAATGTTTCTTTAGTGCAGAAAACTCTGATGCACTGTAGGAACAAGTGCCACATTTAAAAGGCTTTTCACCAGAGTGAATTTTTAAATGTCTTTTAAGTGTAGAAATCTCTGATGCACTGTAGGAACAAGTGCCACATTTAAAAAGCTTTTCACCAGAGTGAATTCTTAAATGTTTTTTAAGATATGAATTCAATGATGCACTGTAGGAACAAGTGCCACATTTAAAAGGCTTTTCACCAGAGTGAATTCTTAAATGTCTTTTAAGATTTGAAATATCTGATGCAGTGTAGGAACAAGTGCCACATTTAAAAGGCTTTTCACCAGTGTGAATTCTTAAATGTGTTTTAAGATGCGAAATATTTGATGCACTGAATGAACAAGTGCAACATTTAAAAGGCTTTTCACCAATGTGAATTCTTAAATGTTTCTTTAGTGCAGAAATCTCTGATGCACTGTAGGAACAAGTGCCACATTTAAAAGGCTTTTCACCAGTGTGAATTCTTAAATGTCTTTTAAGTTGTGAACTTTGTGATGCACTGTAGGAACAAGTGCTACATTTAAAAGGCTTTTCACCAGTGTGAATTCTTAAATGTTTCTTTAGTGCAGAAATCTCTGATGAACTGTAGGAACAAGTGCCACATTTAAAAGGCTTTTCACCAGAGTGAATTCTTGAATGTCTTTTAAGATTTGAATTCAATGATGCACTGTATGAACAAGTGCCACATTTAAAAGGCTTCTCACCAGTGTGGACCCTTGCATGAATTATAAGTTTGCAGTGCACTTTGGTTTGATAAGAACAAAATGAACATTGATACTCTTCCTTTCTCTCTTTGGTATTACATATACTTTGTTTATGAAGTCAGCTGTAGTCACTTTCTCCATGTTTGATATTCTTCTGATTTCTTGCCTATCTAGAAAACAATAATGAGTTAATTTAACTTTTACCATAAAGTCAGCACATTGAAATTATTCATATACCATACTAATATGCTTATCAAGTAAACAGAAAAAGATAATTTAGCTTTAATTAGAACTTCAACCTGACCCTTAATAAAATACTTCTCTATTCGAAATATATCTGTTATAGATCACAATGATCCCATTAATCTCTCAGTTATTTGAAGTTCAAACTTTTAACTATTTTTACTTTAAATTTTAACTTTTCACTCAGAATTATGACTGAATTTCAATATAAATTTTTAGTTTGATCTACAATGAATTTTTACTCTAATCAACAATGCTCACTTTTAAATTTCACTTCAATTTTACTTCCAACATGAATTTTTAAGTTAGAATTAAGGTTAAAATTAACTCTGGATTTCAACCTTGACTTTGCCCAAATCTGAACTTTATTCTACTTGCAAGTTAAAAAGCAACACTAATTTCTATTAGAGAAAAGCTTCCTAACACAAAAGCAAAATTCAAATTCATAAGTAGAAAGTAAGTGTCAAAGTACCAAAACTTTGGATGGATGACCTGGTTGAATTTTGAACTTGACTTTGAAATATATTTCTGTCTGCATTTTAACTGACCAAAAATTTTTGCTTTGAAAAATTGAATAAAGTTTAAATTCTAAGATTTTTTTTTTGTAACTGAATTTTGTCTTTGACTGACTTTGACCGATGAAATCCAAGTTGAATTTTGACCTTTACTTCAAATTCTGAGTAATTGAATTAAGTTAAATTAACTTTCATTTCCACTTCCATTGACTTTTGAATTTAATTTATTACGATCAACAGTTATGACTGAAGTCAAAGTCAAAGACAAAATTCAAACAAAGATGCACACTGAAAACATCAAATAGGAGGAGATTGTAGACACCAATCAACTTGGGAAGTAAAATCAAATCCTGATATCCAATGTCAAATGGTTCCTTGAAAATGTCACAAGGGACACCACATTTTAAGTATAAAGTGCCTTTAATAGTTGAAAAATTACTTCCAACCCACACAGCTTTACTTGACTGGGTGGAATCAAAGGCTTTTTGTCTCGTTAATTTCCTCTCTCTGTCTTCAATCACTCTCTCTTTCTTCTATCATTATTACAATGGCTGTTCTTTTGAACTTTCTAACTGTATGCCTCTTCTTTAAGGAAATCATGCAGCACCAGACTCTCAACATATTCTCAACCTTTTTCTGTCAAACTTTCCGACATGAGAGTGAACTGGCATTCTCAATCTTTCATCTACTCAACCAGTCAACTCCGAAACAACCTTTCTCAGTCCATTCTTCTCCCTGTTTATGTACGACCTCAAATCTTTCAGTGTCAGGCATCTCAAAAACTCTGGACCTTGATTTTGGTTCTCTTCTTCTCTTTCTGTGCAGGAAGGGACATATTTGTAGGCATTTGCCCTTGGTCCCTCCTTCCTGCATAAAATAAATCTACACACACAGTTTAACATAGTATTGTAATTGAAAAGCTAAAAATTTAATTCAGAAAATAAATTATAAAACACCACTCAAAAATAAAAAATACAACTCTAATTTACGCATTTACAATTTTCTCATTTAATTTAACACATTATACATAACCTACATTTATTACAAGTGAACACAAGTTTTTACCTCATTGGAGAAGTGTTGTGATATTGAAGGGAATGAATATTCACTTTCCTCTTTGGACAAACTGCTATTTCCACTTTCAGAAGCTGAAGCAGAATGATTTGGATATGAAAATTCACTTGGATCCTCAATAAATTCCTTCAAGTCAATTTTTACCACATTTCCCTTCAAAAGAAAAATATCCATAATGCAAAATTCACAAATTGGTTAAAAAGAGACACACACACACACAACTATAAGTATAGTAATATTAAATTATCAACTGAGTGACAAACTGTACCAATACAAATGTGCCTTTACTGCAAATATACCTTATTCAAAAACACATTTTACATACTACACAATGATTTTCAGTTGCTTTCCTTATTTTAGTTCAAGTGTTTAGTCAATATTATTATGTTTAGGTGAATTAAGGGAATAGAAGCCACATTTAAAAAAGAATTTGTTACAATATCCTGTATTTTCAAAGACATCCCCCATCATCACATTCTATCCCACTCTCCTTTTGCCGAAATCTCCATTTCAGATTTCAATGTTCACCACCACCTTTGGCTTTCCTCCCATTTCACTCACATCACTGGTGAACTAGCTAACTTTTCTATCCTAACCTTGAGCAGATTGTACAGCACCCTACTCATATCCCCAATCACTTTGCAGATAAGCCCAACATTTTGGATTTATTCCTTATTTCTCATCCCCCATCTTACTCTGTCAAATGTTTTTGACATTGGACTCCTTCAACCACAATCTTATATCCATTTCCTATCCTATCACTCCAATTTAGCCTTTCAATCCTCCCAAGATGAGGCACCTTTGGGACTTTGGCATTGCTGATTTAGAGGCCCTCAGGCAGTACTTCTTTCATTTCCCATGGAATGTTTTTGGCTTCCACGACTGGGGCCTTTCCAAGTGTGCTGAGCACATAAGTGAGGTGATTCACTCGGGTATAGAGGCATATATTCCACATTCTCTTCCTGTTACTAATACAAAAAATCCTTGGTTTAACTTTACTTGTTCTAATGCTATACACAACAGAGAAGTGTCTTTCAGAAAGTACCATCACCATCCAACTCCTGACTCTTATTCAGCTTATTTCTGCCCACAATTTTGCAAAATCTGTTCTTTGACTCACCAAAAATTCCTTCATCAGACAAAAATATGAAAACCTAGCCAATTCCAATTCTCACTCTTTCTGGCATCTAGCTAAGAACCACTCCAACAACTTTACTTCCTCTTCTCCCCCTCCTCTTTTCCATTCCAACAGCTCATTTGCCATTTCTTCTCCTGACAAAGCTGAACTCTTTGCTCAAACTTTCACCTCCAATTTATCCATGCACAATTCCAGTGCTGTTCCTCCATTTCCTCCCCCTGATTTTATTGTCAGAAATTAGAATCTCTTCCAAAAGATGTTCTTTCTGCCCTATCTGGGCTCAACTCTAGGAAGGTGCATGGTACTGATGGTATTCCTGTTGTTCTTAAGAACTGTGCTTCTGTGCCGATACCCTGCCTAGGCAAACTTTCATTTTTGCCTTTTATCAGGTACTTTTCCTTCCTGCTGGAAGTTCACTTTCATTCAACCTCTCCCAAAGAAGGGTGACTGCTCTCAACCCTCCAAGTATCATCCAACTGCTTTGATTTCATGCCTTTCTAAAGTTTTTAAATCTATCCATAATAATAAGAATATTTTTAAACAATCTCTTCTCACAATCTTCTTTCAGATCATCAATATAGCTTCTGCAAGGGATGCTCTACTGATGATCTTCTTCCATATCTCTCAGCCTCTTGGTTATCCTCCTTTTCAGATTTCAGTGAAACCTTTGCTATTGCACTCGACAAATCAAAAGCTTTTGACAGAGTCTGGCACAAATCTTTAATTTCCATACTGTCCTCTTTTAGTTTGTCCTTCTATCTGTACCTTCCTCTCTAATTTCCTTTCTGGCCAATCTATAACTACAGTTGTAGATGGGCATTGTTCTTCTTCTATAGTTATTAGCAGTGGTTAATTAACTAACAAAATCAAGGTCCAGGGTTTTTAAGATGCCTGGATACTCTGTGTTTGAAAGAATTTGGTTATAGACAGGGAAAAAGATGGAATGAGGAAGATTAGATTGCTCCACAGTTGACCAGTTGAGAGGATAAGATTGAAAATACCAGTTAATCCTTGCATTTCATAGCTGGACAGAAAAGGAATGAGTGTCTCAAAAGTTGGGTTTTAATTTATAATTTATTGGGGTTGTTTAACCTCCTTCGCAACATCTAAGGTCACATGATGGAGGGGACCTACAGCTTTATGTGGGATCTGAACCACAGGTCGCTACATAATCTGGGTGCGGAGGATGGTCTCCCATCCAACTACTACCCAGACCCAATGTTGCTTAACTTCGCTGATCTCCAGGAAGCGGTGTTACATTGGCCATGACATAGCCCCAAAACTTGGGTACTGCATGCTCTCTGTAATGGAAGAGGCATGCAATTGGAGAATTCAGAAGAGCAGTTTCCACTATAATAGTGATAGTAAAGAGTAAGGCAATTTTGTGGAGAGAGAGGGATTGAAGACAGTAAGAGATGGGGAATTGATGAAAAAGCCTTTGATTCCACCCAGTCAAGTAGAGCTGTGTGGGTTGAGCTAACCCACACATGAGAAGGTACTCCATACAGGGACAGAGAAGACCTCTGTAGAGAGAGAGCAATTTGGTGAGGGGGTGAAGAAACTGTCGGGCAGATCCAGGAGGGAGAGCAGTCCTGAGTTACCTCAAAAATCTTTTGATCAATAATCAAATTTCCCACACTTATCCTTGGCTCACAGCCAGTATCTAAGCCAGTACTGACCCAGACAGCAAGAAAACAACACATGTTTACACATTTTACTTTTAAAATTCATATATAATTCAAGACTAATATTTTTTCAACTTGTAGTATTTTTATGTTTATGTTGTGACTCATAAAATAGCCACTATGGTTTTTGGTAACTTTTTAACTTTTTTAGATTCTGCTTGGAATAAGTTTAACACTATCTTCAGAATTCATATCCAAAATATCCAATTAAATTAGTACTATATCCACATCAGTGAGCTAATATTTAGGTATTTATATGATTTGACACAATTTTGAAACCTATTTTTGTGACTAATTTATAATTTATTAAATAAATCATGTCTTATTGCAAGTGATACTTACATGAAACTTAGAAATAAAATTTAGTTGAAATTACATTTCTTTTGTTGTTTAATAATGCACAACTTAATGAGTTTATCATAGCCTAAAGCAAGTCTTTGGTTGTCACCTTTTTAGTGGAATTGTAAGCTTCACCTCACCAGTCCAACTCAATTGTCAGAGGGTACCGTACTTGTAGGATGATGATATGGTATTGTGTGTGTGTCACTGTATTTTCACACAAAGTGACACCTACTGTAGGTATCAGTTTTGAGCCAAAATAAAGGAAATCTAAGTCTCCTCTAGATAAAATCTGTGCCCTCCCAGCACAAGGGCTTCTGGATCCACCTGTGACTACAGAGCCAGTACAAACACCTGACCTCTTAGAAGCTGTTTCATAAGGAGAGTATATGTGACCAATAGATGTAAATAATTTTTTTCTTACAACCTGAAGAAAGTAGGAAATCCTTTCTGCCAGAATACTACTCTTAATTAACCCTTTAGACACGATGTTTTACCATTGTAGAATGATTTTTTATTAGCATAAAACATGTATTCAACTTCTCTCTATGCCTGGAAAAAAGAGTTGCTATTTACAGTGTTTGACACTTTTACAGAACAGGCCTTGGAAATGAAATCTGCATCTAAAGGGTTAAAGGTAAAATTTACTACGGTACATTTTTTAATTCCATTTACCTATCACCCTATACCCTTGCTTTTAAATTATTTTTTTATAAATATGTTTTTTAGTCTATTTTTTATCCCTTTTCTTTCTTTTAATCCTTTGTTCCAATTTCTTTCTGCCAGCTAAATTTCTTTCTTGTAACAATGCTACTAGGATATCAGTCTTTCCATGTCAAATCAACACAGCAGTTTTCATGGCCATCTTGGATTCTAATAAAATTTGGCATGCTTGTTGGGTATGATAAGTGCATGCTTCAGCCAGCCTTTCAGTTTACTCTTGGTTCTGGTAGAGTGAAGTTGTGTTTTATTCTTTGGAAAGTATTTCAGTAATTCTGCTATGTGTAGAATTAAATATTTTTTCTGAGTTTAAAATGGCTGCAAACATTTCGAATATTAAAGAACTTAATTTTTTGAAACAGTGTTGTAATCCTTTTAGTGTAAGTCATGGTGCTAGGTCCAAAAAAATTCTGACACCTGTGTTAGAGTGGATGATAAAAAAGTACCATACCTAGTATTCAAAAAGGACAAAAAATCTGCAATAAATTTAGGAAAACCATTGCAAGTTTACCTGAAACTTGTGGAAATGCAACATCTGATACTTTAAACTCAGACTGTGACATAAATCCAGTTGATGAGAAAAAAGAAGACTTGGATGTTAGTTTTAATACTAAGCCAGGGTATGCTGTTTATTCCTTAAACAATATGCTGCAATCAATAGAAGAATTACCAATTTGCATTAAAAAGTTGCCACAGGTGAAGTATCCAAAACAAAAATATAAGGTCAAGAGAGATGTGAAAAGAAATATTTTTAATTTATCAGACTCCACTCCAATAATAGTGACTGTTCAGATGAAAGTGATGATATAGCAGCACAGTTGAAAAAAGTCCAAATTTTAACTATTCTGTTCCTATGAGCTGGTCAATTAGACATCCAACAACAATTCAAAGCCTCAAATCATATGGTTTGGAGTGCCAAAAAAGGGATTTTGTCAAGCCCAAATGTGAAACCAGGCAAAGTGACATCTCCTGCAACCATTGAAATTGTGAAAATTTTGTTTCTGACGATATCAGTAGGGTCATGCCAGGCAGGAAAGACTATGTTTCTGTTAATGTGAAAGGCAACGGGGTTCACCTTCAGAAATGGTTGATTTTGTGTAATCTAAAAGAAGCCTATTCAATTTTTAAGGAACAGAATCCTGAGAAGTTGATAGGCTTCTCAATGTCTACAGAATTATGGCCAAAGAACTGTGTGTTGGCTGAAGCCAGTGGTACTCACACAGTATGTGTTTGTACCATTCACCAGAATGTGGAACTTGGGGTTTTAGGAGCAAAGTTACATGCTTCAACTGAAGACAAAGAGAATCCAATTAAAACTTGTGAAGACTACTTGACCAAAATTATCTGTAATGTGCCAGGCATAAAATGCTGTCTGAGGGATCACATATGTCATCAGTGAAAAGGAATCACACTGTGCTACTGAAGTAAAAAATATTTATTATAACAGAAAAGCTTCAAACAAGTGGTTCTCAAACTTTTTCCAACCAGATATCCATTGAGTTATCAGATTATCAACCCAGACAAGCAGAGACAATTAATTATCATTTATAAACACTTAACCATCACTATGATACCACATTGTCAAAACTTACTGGACAGTGGTATAAGTACCATGATATTGTTATAAACACCAGCACTTTAAGCTTTATCATAATTATTTAATGAAACATACCTCATGTATGTGGAGTCACAGTGTCAAGTGAACAAGACTTGGAATGTCAGTTGCAGCCAGCTGACTATGCTCAACAAACTGATGACTAAAACATCAACAAACATTCGCCTTTCAACGTAATTTTTATCAAATATTTAATTTTTCGTTTGTAAATTTTGTATTGCCAATAAAAATAAAAATTTATTTTATAGTGGAAATTAACATTAAGTAGTTGTAATAGTTTGAACATTTCAAATTTTTTTTCTTATTTGGCAAATTTTTCATTTGGTTTGAAAACTTGTACAGGTATTTCAACTCTCCTGATGGCACCCCCTCCTGGCTGTTACCCGGGGTGGACTGCCCCCCTTGTACCCCCCTTAGTACACCATATATATATATACAGGCATCCCCCGTTATACGATCGTTCGGTTTATGATTTCCCGCATTAACGATTTTAAAAAGTACCCCCATCTTTCGATTTACAATTGCCTTATTTAGCGTTAACGATCTCCAACTTGAAAGCATGTCTCAGAAAAGGCCAAATGCTGGTGCTTCGGGTATTGCTAAGAAGCCTCGCAAGAGTTTGAGCTTGGAGGTTAAGCTTGACATTGTCAAGCATCACAAGAATGGACAAGGGGCTAATTCGATAGCGAAGATTCTTGGACTGGCTCAGTCCACTGTGTCGACAGTGATCAAGAATTCGACAAGATCCTGGCAGCTGGCGAGAATGTGTCGTCGTTATCTGCCAAGAGGATAATGAAGAGCCAGGATTCAACTATCCAAGAGATGGAGAGGCTTCTCAATCTCTGGATAGAGGATCAGAACAGGCGCAGGATGCCTCTCTCCACTGCCCTTATCTGCGCCAAGGCAAAGAAATTGTGGGAGGACGTCACAGTGAGAGCGAAGCATCATTTAAGGCGAGTTCTGGCTGGTTCGATCGCTTCAAAACACGCGCTGGTCTGCATAACCTGCGCCTGATGGGTCTTTTATTAATCACAATTTCTTACTTTCAGACACTTTTTGTACATAACAGTAAAATATATAGCAAAATAATAGTGGAATCTGCAAATTTTGGGGGTCTTCCAGAATGTTTGGGAATGTATCCCTATTTTTCCCATAAGGCCTTCAGTTCGATATACGATGCAGTTTTTAGGGACGCATCCCAATCGTATAACGGGGGATGCCTGTATATATATATATATATATATATATATATATATATATATATATATATATATATATATATATATATATATATATATATATATATATATATATATATATATATATATATATATACAGTGAGGCCTTGCATAACGAATTTAATTCGTTCCAGAAGGTCATTCGTTAACTGAAATTTTTTTTATGCAATGCATTAGTTCAATGGGATTTTCAGTAATTCGTTCCAGAGCCCAAATTTTGACACTTTTTGCACTTGTTTACCCATTTTTTAAATGGATTCACCTTCTTCTGTTTGAATATCCTGGGATTTTGGGAGATACACAAGCATAGGCTTAATCTTCAGGTCCCCTGATGCATTCCCAGCCATAAGTAAAGTAAACGGTCTTTCATTGGTTTATGGCCAGGCAGTTTGGACTCTTCTCTAGTAATGTAGGTCCTGTTCGGTAGCTTTTTCCAAAATAGGCCAGTTTCATCAGCGTTAAAAACTTGTTGAGGCAAATAATCCTCCTCCTCAACAAGTTCTGCAAATTCTATTTTAAATTCCTTTGCCCCTCAGTATCAGCACTTGCAGCCTCACCATGCCTTATAATGTTCTTAATTCCTGACCTTCTCTTGAAATTTTCAAACCACCCACGACTTGCATTGAATGATATCTCCCAACTGATGCTGGAAGGGATTCCTTAATTTGTTCATATATTTGCACTGCCTTGTCACTAATGAATGCCTTAGTAATAGATTGCCCCTTCATTTCCTTTTCTCTAATCCATATCAGTAATAGCTTCCCTTCCTTTAATAAGTCCACTTGTAGCATCACTTACTTTAGTTTTCATAATTTCTTCCTTCTTCTTAAAAATCATCAAAACTGTACTGGCAGACAATCCATATTCAGCAGCAAGATCTTTGGTGCTCATTCCAGATTCACTTTTTTTAATAATGTCCTGCTTCATCTGGAGACTGATAGTTTTCCTGGATTTCTTTGGAGCATTAGCAGATGATGGTCTTTTATGGGCCATGACTACACATTTTATACACTTATAAAGCTAATAAATTAAAATTTAATAGTGAGCAATTGTGTTGTACACAACTGCTCACAACAGCTACCAACCTCCAACTGAACAGAAAATGTGTTATTACATTTTTCATTACCAAATTCGTTCTGCAAGGTAAAATCATTATTTAAATCAATGGAGCCTTATGGAGGTAATTTGTTAAGCAAAAATTCGCTATTTAAGGCATTCATTATGCAAGGCCTCACTGTGTGTGATATATATATATATATATATATATATAATTATATTATATATATATATATATATAATATATATACACACACAAAGTAATCCCTTGTTTTATGCAGTTTTGCTAAATGTGGGTAAGCCACTAAAATGCTAAATTTGAACAGATAAATATTGTGTACCAGTTCCATGTATAGTACAATTACATACTGTGCAGTGCACCTAGTGAGTTTCGTGAGTAAAATTTTATTTCTTTTATTATATTATATATTATTATAACTGTATTTGTAGCTTAATACTTGTTAATAAGGTTAAAACTGGCTGCATATAGGCCCATGTAACTTGTAAATGGGTGTATTGGGGTCAATTGAATGTAAATATATCGTGTCTCATATACATGGTTTTCTGTTACAGGTATCCCTCATTTAATGATTGGGTTACATTTCTGAAAAATTGAACACTAAGTGAATGATCGCTAAACGAGGATGTTATAATAAACATGGGTTCATTGGGGATACATTCCTATGTTATCCTCGTGGCGATGTTAGAAGTCACATTTTCCACTGAGACCTTCAACTCAGGAGCCTTCTTGATGATGGTTGAGATGGTTGACTGGGCTAAGCCAAGTGCTCTCACCATGGAGTTCGCCACTTCACCACTCTCATGGTGCTTAATAATTAGGCTGACCATATTTCCTTGAGACAAAAATGGGACATTGGGATGGCAAAAAAGGGACGGGGGTTATGTAATATTCTGTATTCATGAAAAAGTAAGTACATAAACATATTGAGCTTACAATTATTCTTCAGTGACAGAACCCATAAAAAACCCATACAAAACGGTACTGTCCCGTTCAAAACGGTACATATGGTCAGCCTATTAATAATGTCCAGCTTAACCTCCAAAGTCAAGGACTTACGAGAGCTTAGCCTTACCCAATGATGCAGGGGAAGCAGCCATATGCTTAACCATCATTTTCAATGTTCAGTCATTTAACACAGTCGAAATTAGCACTAAACAGTCTGCACAATGTTGCTTTGCACTCCACAAAGGCGGCAAGTAACACAATAATCACAATTGTCCGCATTCTTACACAGCAATGCAGAGTGATGCAGAAGCATGAGCAACTCAAAACACTGGTGGGGTGAGAAGGAAGTGCAGGGGGTGGCCGCTTAGGGGCACTCAGGATGGGAAAGCTGCGCAGAGGAGGATAAATCCATTTCTGCGCATGGCAGCCATTTTGATTAGATAAATGAAGTTAGAGATGTGCCTGTGGGGTACCAGAAACCAAACTCTGCCCATTGTAGTAATTGTTAAACCAAATTTTGGCCAATCATTGTATGAGAAAAGGTGTTAATAAAAATAGATTACTAAAGTGAGTGATCATTGAGTGAATGATCATCAAACGCGGGATACCTGTATATGCGGGTTGCGCAAGCATGGAACCCTCACATATATATATATATATATATATGAATAGAAACGACGTAAATAAGGAGCGTCTCTGCACACGGGGAAGAGAAATAACGAATAAATGAAAAATGAGGCGAACCGCCCGGGAATCGAACCCAGGGCCTTCCAATTGCCGGTTGGATGTGCCTCATTTTTCATTTATTCGTTATTTCTCTTCCCCGTGTGCAGAGATGCTCCTTATTTACGTCGTTTCTATTCATTTATATACTGCGTGGTCATTGCAGTTAAATGCATATATATATATATATATATATATATATATATATATATATATATATATATATATATATATATATATGTCGTTTCTATTCATTTATATACTGCGCGGTCATTGCAGTTATATATATATATATATATATATATATATATATATATATATATATATATATATATATATATATACTATATCATCAAAAGTATTCGGACACCGCATGGTTTTGGGAAAAATGGTTTTATTATGGCATTTAGTAACCAGTAGGTCCACCCTTTGCTTTTATTACAGCGTCAACACGTCGAGGCATACTTTCCACCAGTTTTCAGTAAGTCTGTGCAGGAATGGCTCGCCATTCCTCTTGCAGAGCTGATGCAAGAGATGCAAGTGAAGCTGGGCGTGGTGTGCAGTTTCGTATCCGTCGCTCCAGTTCGTCCCACATGTGCTCGATTGGGTTGAGATCGGGGCTCTGAGCAGGCCAGTCTAACAAATCTACCTTATTTTCACGAAACCAGTCCTGCACACGCCTTGCAGTATGGCAGGGAGCTCGATCCTGTTGAAACAAACAATGGCTATCTCTGTAGTATTGCCACAGTGTAGGGAGGGCCGAATTGTCCAGAACGTCGAGATAAACGTCAGCGTTCATGGTAGTGGGTATAACAACCAACGGGCCGAGCCCTAGCCAGGAAAAACAACCCCATACCATGATGGACCCTCCACCGAACTTCACCGTTGGACGTACACAGTCAAGAAGAAGCCGTTCTCCGGGCTGTCGCCACACCCAAACAAGCCCATCAGACTGGAAGAGTGAATACCGCGACTTGTCGCTCCAAAGAACAGTTTTCCAGTCCTCCACGGTCCAGGAACAACGGGAGACACACACCAGGCCAAACAACGCGTGGCATTAACTTTTGTAATCAGTGGCTTGTGTACAGCTGCTCTACCATAATAACCGAGTCTGTGCATCTCTCTGCGGATAGTTACAGTACTAACGGAGGTACTGGATGCTCTTCCTACCTCCTCAGCGATGGAAGTGGCAGAGGACGTGCGGGACTTCTTGACATGTCGTACCAGACTTCTTCTATCACGTTCCGTCAGTTTGCGTGGTCGTCCGGAACGTTTTTTCGCGTTAGTTGCACCATCGTGCTTCCATCTCATGATAACATCCGCTACAGTCGACTTTGGTATATCCTGTTTGGCTGCAATGTTTCGTATAGAAACGTTACTTAAATAACATCTGATGACGAGTCCACGTTGGAACTCAGAGAGTTCACGTCCGCGCGGCATGGCTTCACAACAGTTACTGATAACTTAAGAGAACACCTCAGCATTATAGTTTCGCCACGCTTTTTCCCAGCATACCTTTTGGCGAAGGTGATATTTGCAGAAATGCGGATTTTCCGGGGTGTCCAAATACTTTTGATCATATATATATATATATATATATATATATATATATATATATATATATACATATACAGGGCGGGCCGTAAATTTCCATACATAGGAAAAATAAACATTTTTTATGGACAACCATTTTTATTTATATAATATGCTCTACATGGTTGCCATTGTTTTGAAAACACATTTCAATACGTGTTCCCCACTGTTGATGAACATGCATTAGCACAGTTGACGTTATGCTTGTAATGGCGTTGGTGATACGTTCCTTTAGATGATTTATGTCTTGTATCTTTTCCTGATACACCATGGCCTTCAAGTGCCCCCAAAGATAGAAATCAAGGGGGGTGAGATCTGGGGATCTGGGAGGCCACTCCACAGGACCACGCCGACCAATCCAAGCATCCGGAAACTGCTGATCCAAATACCGACGCACGTGAAGACCATAATGAGGTGGAGCTCCATCTTGCTGGAAGTAAACTGGAAGTTACCTTCCTCGTTTAGCAGGGATGGGAAAATCTCTCCCTGCAACATGTTAAGATACCTTTCGGCATTAAGATTTCCACTGACAAAAATTGGTCCAATAATTCTGTCACCCCATATCCCGGCCCACACCATCACTTTACCGGCACCTTGCATCTTTGTTGGACTCAGCCAGTTAGGGTTAGCATTACTCCAATAACGTATGTTTTGCCAATTAACCTCTCCATTGACGTAAAAATTTGCTTCATCAGTAAACAAGATCTTACAAACGCATATTCTTAGGGTATCTGAAACATAAAAACAAACGTTTAAATTTTCCTATGTATGGAAACTTACGGCCCACCCTGTATATATGTATATATATATATATATATATATATATATATATATATATATATATATATACTATATTCTACTTCTATAGTTTTATAATTTTCAATATATACCTAATGGTAGACTTTAAATTATCATAAATTTTCAGATGGCCTGAGCAGTATCAGTAAATCAAAGATGGCATCTAATAAAAAATACTAGTGTGTTTCAACATCTCTAAAAAGGAAAGTGGAAGACTCAATGTCTGTGACAGTTGATGATGATGCTGGACTATCCAATAAACAAGATCTAAAAAAAAATGGAGAAAGATATTGCACAATATGCAAGAAACTATGTAAATTAGATTGTTTTAATACTCTCTCTCTTACCTGTAAGAGACCAAGTCAAACCACAAATGCAGCTAAATATGACACAAGGCAATTAAATTAACAGTATTTACTCATTAATATACTATAAGAATGATCTTTGAAACTTTTGAATTTTATTCAATTCATAATATTTAGTCAAAAATATTGCAATGATTTATGTTATGTATTTTTCTTCTTTTAAACAGGTATGAGATGCTGATAAATGATCTCAAAGAAGAATTCAACTCGACATCTTCCTATCAACAAAGACTTCAGATACTTACACTGTCTCCCTTTACAATTACTAAAACCCAACAGTTTTTCAGTGCCATAAGGTACACTGTTGACAAAGCCAGACATTTGAGAGCTCAATTTGGTATTCTTCCAGAAGTTCTCAAGTACAGTAAAGGAAAAAATTGACTGAAGGAACAATATCCAGAGTAAAGGCTTTCTATGAAGATAAAGAAGTAAGTTGGATATGTGCAGGGAAATATGTGTGTGTCAGTATAAGAAATAAAGATGGTGAAAAGGAGTACAAACAAAAATGTCTCTTACAAGGTAATTTGAAAGAACTGTATGCAAAATATAAGGAAACTGATGATAGTGTTGGCTTTTCATCATTTGCAAATTTAAGACCTGAATGGCGTGTTAGTGCTGTGGGGAAAGGAACACACTCAGCTTGTTTGTACCCATCACCAAAAATCCTAAACTCATGGTGTCAGTAATTGGCCAGAAAAGCCTTACATCCCCATACCCTTCTGTAAAAAAAGTGTTTGTGATATCAATAATTCTAACTGTATGTTACATTATTACATACATGTCTAAAATGTCCTGGTAGTATTGGTGAGCAAACTTTTTGAATACCTTGTCAATATTGATAGAGATACAGTACAATATGTTCAATGGACTACTACAGACCAGTCACTTTTGCAAAGCAATACAGCAACAGTAGAGGAATTTATTGAAATTCTTTCAGAAACCATTTTCTCCCTCACTCATCATCACTACATTGCAAAATGTCAGAGTTAACACATGAAGAATATAAAACAATCTTCAAAATAATGATATACCTGTACTAGGGGATTTTGCTGAAAACTATTCATTTATTACTCAAGATGCCCCTCAAAGTTTTCACTGGACAAATGATCAGGCAACACTCCACCCATTTATAGTTTATCATAAGAAGGATGGGGAATTAAGCCACACTAGTTATTGCATTGTCAGTGACTGTCTTGAGCACTCAACTTCAGCAGTTCAACTTTTCAGCAATATTCAATAAAAGATATAAAAGCTAGATTCCCTAATGTACAAAAAGTTATTTACTTTTCTGATGGATGTGGTGGACAATATAAGAATAAATTCAATTTCATCAATCTCTGAGCTATCATGAACAGGATTTCAGTATCAAAGCTGAGTGAAATTTCTTTGCAACAAGTCATGGTAAGAATGCACGTGATGGTACTGGAGGAACAGTAAAAAGAGGTGTAGCGAAGGCTAGTCTACAATGAACTGATGCTGGTCACATTCTGACACCAAGAGCTCTATATGATTTTAGTACTAAGCACTTCAAATCACTAATTTTTTCTTTGTTACTAAGCAGGAGGTTGAATCAAATAAATTACATCTGTCTAATAAGGTTTAATGAAGCTATATTAATCAAGGGCACAAGAGGCTTCAGAATTGTACCTAAGTCAAGGAACCAGATACAAGCTTATCAAACATCTGATTCAGAAAATCCTACTTTGTTTAGAATAAGTCAAGTTGAACAGGGTGAGAGCAGTCTGCTAGTAAACAAAGACATTGAGTATCATATTGGCCAATATGTTGCTTGTAAGTTGATAGTAAAATCCGGCTTGTAATAATCAAAGACAGTTCAGAAGAATTTGCTGATTACCAAACTAGCTTTTTAACATCTTCAGGAGGCTCCAATAAATACCATTTTTCAGAGAAGGAAGATATTTACTGGGTAAGACAAAGCTAAATGATTCAACCTATGCCCAATCCAAATATCCTGCATGGTATTAAAATTGCCTACTCTTTCCATCCAAAAGAGATCAAATTAGTGGAGCCATAAAAGTTTTTAGTATGGTATATTATACTCACCCAGTTCATGTTTGTACTTCTAAGTTACTGTCATACAAGTTTAAGTGTGTATATATTCTTTCTAGTACTTAGTCACAGTTCACAGGCTTCAGTTGAGAAATTTGTTGATTATTATGTTATATTATGTTTAAGTTTGTTGAATGTGTATGCTGTATTTTGTATACATTTTAGAACAGAAATAAAATGCAGTTGCTAATAATTCAGGAAAATTTTAAATTAAATGCAGGTGACAAATCATTATGAAAGTAATGATATTTTTTTCAGTGAAGTTATCACTATTCAAATCTTAAAACACACAGTTTATACCAAAATCTGATATGAAATCTGATATGAAAATTAAAAAAAAATCCATTGAGAGAAAACAAATTGTGAACTTTTTTACTCGTCAACTCTTTTTTACTCATCAACTTTTTTTTATTTGTCAACTAAGCTGTTATCCATGTTTATACTCATTTAATATTTGACAAATTACCTTTCAAATGCAATTTGAATTATTCTTCTATCTCAACTAGGGGCTAAGGTATGGTAATTTGTAATTTGGGGGTCCCTGAAACCCCCAAAGTTGGAAGGGCCATAACTTTTGAACCGCAAGTCCAATCACTCTGAAACTTCAAATTTCGGGTTTTTTGGTATAGGCAATGCTATACAACAAATCATCAGAAAATTGGAAAGGGTGTGGTGTAAAATTAAATTTTTTTGGCATGATCTATCCTGGAATTACCCAGGTATCAGTGATTTATTTCTCTCTGGTTTTATATTCATGTTCTATTAACTACATTTTAATGTTGAATTACTATGTTATGTTCTAACAAATAAAGTGACCAATGATATTATGTCTACATAACATGCACTTACAAAAAAATATTGCATCTCCTCATCCCATTCATGTCCCAAAATGAAATTTTCCAAAAAGCTACTAAAATACTCGCAAAATGTTTTGGAAAAAACCTTAAATAAATTTGGCTATACATTTTTTCATTAACTGAGGTCAAAGGTCAAGGTAAAAAAAAATCGAAGTGAATGAAAATATCTTAAGTAGCATTAAATGAAAGCCCAATTCAAGTTTTACATTGGTACCAGAATGAGCTCTCCAACAGAATTATCACCAGAGTTTTAAGTGTTTTAGTGAATCTAAAATAGGAAAATTTTCAACAAAACTTCAAATTTCAAAATGCTGTATCTCACAAATTAAATGACACAGGAAGATGAAATTTCATATTTACCACTTACTTTCCATTCCCAGCAAACTTGCCAAATTTTATTAGAATCCGAGATGGTAATGATTTCTTTCCCCCTGATCTGTGTTGATTTGACATGGAATGACCCATACACATCTATTTGCACCTCTGATGTGACCTTTCCAGGAAAGATCACAAGAAGAGGAAGGAAGTGAATAGTCATGTGGAATATCATAATGAGTAGACAGATGGAGGAACTATAATTTTGAGGCACTGAAAGCTGCAGGGTTTTCTCTTACCTAATCAGAGATAGCAAAGATTTGAGGTCAGGTGTACCATAGATGCCCCATGTAAAGCATGGAGTGACTATTGAGAGGGACACTTTGTGAAGCAGGCATAGAGGCAGGGCCACCAAGAGGGTGGGGAAGCCAGGATAAATCCCCAGGGCCCAGATCTCTAGGGGGTCTGGAAAGAGGGGAGATAAAATCTAGAAATATTGATAAAGCAATTGATTAAATAACAGTGAGGAAATATAATTAATGAACATTCATTTTATAGAGATTATCATAGTCAAACTGAAACAGATAAAATATTATCTGCAGTCCACCAATGCCCAAGACCAACTGACAGATCTGGGAACCATTGTAATTGAAAACCCATACTTTAAATTTCATCAGAATCATTTACCACTTTGCTAGAGAGAAGGCAAAGAAAGTACACTTCTAATTATGAAAATCTTGCAGTAAACGATTGTCTTGCCTGCATGGACTGGTACTGGATTTTTAAATTGTATGGTGATAGAATTAATATACAGTGGTCCCTCGCATTGCGTTATTAATTTGTTCCAGAAACACTAATGTTATGTGAAAATAACGCAATGCAAACCCTAAAATACATGTATTTAGGCTAATTCATTTCACAGCCTTGGAACTACAACTTTTCTATGGTTAAAACACACATAAAAATGATAAATAATGCACAAAATAGTAAATTAAAAGTATATTAATATGACATAATTATAATCCCTAAATAATATTAAAATAAAAAGAAAATTAGCATTTACCTTAAGCTGGAGGCTTAAGGTAAATGCTAATTTTGTATTTTTATTTTATTTAGCTATAGATAGTTATATTTATTAAAATATAAACTATATTACATAGATAATTTCTAAACAAAATCAGAGCATCCACCCACTACAGCGTACAATAATAAACTGACCATGCGTGGTTGCCGCATCACATGGGTTCAAAACATATTTGGAATAATAACGCAGCGCATAACACACTGCAAATTTTTGACGCACTGTGAATACATTATGCTCTATGGGAGCTGCAATGCAATACGAAATAACAGTGTGAATACAACGTACTGCGGGGGTCCACTGTAATTGATTCAAAAAATAAAATGGTTATTTTCTTCTGAGTTGTTTATTCATACAGGAATACCTCGAAATTCATTGTCAATTTGTTCCAGAATAACACGACAAAATATGAAATGACAAAATTCAAGGTAGATTATAACATGTTTCAATGAGAAAACATTTTACTGTATTATGTTATTAAACAGATTAATTAATCAAATTCTCTTCATTTTTCGGCAAAATATAATGTATATTGTGTTGGTAAACAGTTGAATTTCTTCAATTTCAATCGGTTTTTTTCACATTTAAAAAAAAAATGATGAATCTGCGAATATGGATGATGGATTGTGAAACTATAGGTAATAAAAGATTGATGACGAATCTGCAAAACAACGAATTTTGAGGTATTCCTGTACTGTATATTTTGAATAGTGACTTGGACATATAATCTATTTGCTTGTTATGTACACAAAAAACATTCATAATAAAATAGTGAGTAAACAGGGGGAGCCCAGGGCAGCTCTCAGTGGCCCTCCATAGAGGTGGAGTGAAATAATCAGAACAGTGGTAGATAGGACTGAACCCTTGTCCTCCACAAACACTTTGTAGTTTAATGATTTCGCGAATGCTTAGTTTGTTTGAGGGAATATCGCTAGATTTAAGACCAGTATAGTGAACAGATTCAAACTGATTCTTTGAAAGTTTACCATTTATTACTTTCACTTTTGTTCCTACTGTGTAGCCACCATCGTCCTTAGCAAGAATTATACCTATTATATTACGAGGATCACCTTTACTATGATCAAATTGAGATCCTGTAACTACTATATTATAACCAATGTCAACTGCTGGCAATGTTTTTTACTTGTAGCACTATGTCCTCATGAGCTTTTTACCATGCGAGTACAGCAGGGTGTACACTGTACAGCATCATCATCTTGTGATATGTCCTTAGGTGATACTTGCAGCACAGCTGTTTCATGCACAGGTGAATGGTCTGGCTGTAGCGGTGGTAGTGCAGGTGTTTCAACATCATCATCTTGTAATACTTGCTGCATGACTGGTTCATGTGCAGGCGAGTGGTCTGGCACCAGCGGTGATGGTACAGGTGTTTCAGCAGCATTTTCTTGTGCTGGCAATGTTTAGGCATTGCAAATGGGCAACTTACTGCCTGTTACATGAAATGGGCATTTATATTGCCCAGTTTGTGAAATGGGCGGAATTTTGCTTGCCCATTTTGTAGAATTGTATAAGATTTTAAAGGTCATACACGTGATTGCCCATTTCATGAACTGGGCAATATAAATGCCCATTTCATGCAATGGTCAGCAAGTTGCCCATTTCATGAAATGGGCAATTATATTGCCAGTTCATGAATTGGGCAATTACACAAATGGGGCGTAACATATATAATATATATATATATATATGATACACACAGACTGTGCATATATATATATATATATATATATATATATATATATATACACACACATACACACACACATATATACACACACACACAGGAGTTGGATGGATGATATAAGGGGAATGCAAGACATAATACAAAGGAGAAAGCAACACAGTTCAAAATACACTAATTCAATAAATTTACTACATATATAAAATTGCACCTTGCATTCATTTTATATTTTTCCTTTCCCTAATCCCTTATTTCAACCGGTTCCTAACTTCCACTCCCCTCACCTGATGAAGGTCTGATGAAGACCCTGTGCTTCAAATAAATCCACTTCACATTGTGCCTTTATTCCCTATAGTCCAAATATTAGACTATGCCCATTTCTAATTAGAAAAAAGCAATTAAAACTACCAGTTACTTACAATCTCTTTACACTGTTCCATTGACTGCTTAGATGAAGTTCCAACATCATTCATATCAGAATCATTCAATTTTCTTGTAAAAGAATAAACACATTTTGTGGATACCCTTTCCCCCATTTTCATCATCATTATTATTTTTGTCAATAAACTTGGCTTCTACTTCATTTACTTCTTTTCATCATTTCTTTTCTTTTGACCTTCTCCTTGACAAAGTGTACACACCTTATGTCAGGTCATCTCACTGATTTTAATGATTTTTGGTGTGGTAGTTGGATAAAATGAGTAATGAAGCATGACCAAATTTTAGCCACTTGGGTCAAATAGTTTGGGAGTAATGACCCCCCCAAATTTGGGGTCAGCAGTGTAACCTCATGCTTTTGAAAGGTCATAACTCAGGATCTAAAGGATGGATTTTAATGATTTTGGTGTCAAAATGCTCAAAAAAGACAAGAATAACTTTAATTTTATGCACAGAGTGCATACATTCTGTTAAAAACAGTTGCATTTATATTTCACCTTTGACCTTGACCTCAGGTCAGAGTTCAAAATTCAAGGTCATGAAAATTGGCACAAGTAAAGACCTTTAAATGAAGCATATTCAGGCAAAAAATTGGAGTGGATCTCCATGGGTTTGCTTCCACAAGCATTTGAAATTGTGCATGTTGAAAATTTTGAGCATTTTATTTAAGATAAATTCACAAATAGTTCATATATATGTATGTGTAAAAATGAAATGAATAATCAATATTCATTTTTACATAAGAACCAAAATCGCTTAACGCGAGTTCGGATAATAATTTTACTTGTGGCTTCCTATTTTTGATCGTGTCAAAACCCTACGATCTACCATACCTATGGTTTAGTTGTATCCATTTTCATTTGTTATAGAAGTTATTAATTAATTATGATTGTCTTGCATCTTACCCTCGTCCCTAGATTATGCATACACATTGCATATAACAGGATTGGAACCCGCGCAGTTGTACTTCTTAGTCATTAATACCCACTCTTGTCTCTAATTCGTTCTTGTAAATCTTCCTAATAATGATTTGTATTATACGTGCAAATTCAATAACTATGACATCATAAAGTAACTTAATTCTCTTCACGTTTTCCATACCTTGACACTGAATCACGTGTTTAGTATTTGGACATCTTCCGTATTGAATGTATGGTAAATTCCTTAATAAGAATAATAATAATAATAATAATAATAAAAAGAGAAAAAAACTTCATTCTCTATATATCATTATTTATGTTGTGTTCCTACCTATTGTCTACTGATACCTATCAACCTATCAGTCCATATTTTACGCGCGTCTATATTACGCACACAACCTATTCTGTTACTTACATGTAAAATACGTCCACATGTATTTTTTAATTTTTTTATTTTAAGTGCGTTCACCCTCAAGACATTCAATATTAGGCTTACAGTAGTTGAGTGGTCGAATTCGCGAATCACAGCAGAATTGAACGTTTCTAAGATAAACAACATCTTTCGCTCTGATCCAAATTCATAACATATTAAAAATGTAATATAACATATATTATGTTGTATATAAATTATCTTGTCATGTCTCATGTACTTGTGCTGTACTAATACCCATATATAATAACCATATATAATCTAACCATATATATATATATATATATATATATATATATATATATATATAAAAAACTGTAAGAATGGTAAACGACATAATGTACTTCAATGAAACTATAATTGAATGTAATGACTTTATGAAATGATATCTATCGCCTTCAGAAATGAAGACGTGGCAAAAAAAAAAAATGTTTTTATTTTTATTTATTTTTTAAAATTTTTATTTGGAAACTTTCAAACACCTGATCGTGTTTAAAAGGGGGGAAACTTAACCTCCAACTGCCATCCCCCAACATTCAGGCATATTTTATACATGTATTTGTAAAATGAAGGACACTTCATTACGAGACTCTGCCTTGGTCACTACTAAGAGACTCCCCTGGTTAGCAGCTTCGCTGCAGGGAGTGGGGGCAGAGGCCCTTGCCTCCTTAATATTTTTAAATTCCGGCCTGAGCTATGGTCGAAAGAGGTCGAACCTCTACCCCTGTAAATTCAGAGCAGTACCTGTATATTTTTAAGAAGTAAATTTACAGTAAGAGAAACTTTTTATTTTCCCCCTCGAGTTGGGCTATCGTCAGAGGAACTTAGTAAAGTCGATAAGTTATAAAGTATCAGAGAAAGAATTAGAAAATTATAGAAGAAAAGTAACAGAAGAAATATCCGTTGATTGCCTCTGTAACTAGAACCCCCGTCGATTCCGAACCGATTAAGGGCCATAAAGGGGGGGGGGGGTTAACAGCTGGCGACCCTTTACCAGGATAAGAAGAAGATTTATAAAAGAAGATTTATAAAAGAAGATTTATAAGAAGATTTATAAAAGAAGATTTATAAAAGAAGATTTATCAGGATAAAACCATTTGACCGGCGTGTCACGACTTCTAGTTCGTAACATCCACCCTTGACCGGTGTGTCACGACTCCAAGTTCTCTACGCCTAGTTTTCATCCAAGAACAAGTGACCAGCAAGACACGTCTTCAGGACACGTCTCTAAGGATTTCCCCATAGAAAATTTTGTTAAGTACATTTTGTTTTCTTAAGTAATTTATAAACACTTGAAAAGTCAGTATTATTAACAGTTAATAATGAGTATTAAGTCAGAATTTACAAGAAACACAGTGAACACTTCAGACACTAGTGATACATTTTCCTTAGTGTAACAGAGAGTTAATTGTAACAGAGAGTTAATTGTAACAGAGAGTTAATTGTAACAGAGAGTTAATTTCAAGAGAGAGTTAATTTCAAGAGAGAGTTAATTTCAAGAGAGAGTTAATTTCAAGAGAGAGTTAATTTCAAGAGAGAGTTAATTTCAAAAGAGAGTTAATTTCAAAAGAGAGTTAATTTCAGAGTTATTTTCACTGTTATATTCAGTATAGAATAATTTTATTTTATGTATCAAACATAATAGTATCGTACCTTCGTGTACATTAGAGTGAAATGTCGTTTACATTTTATATTTTTGTTTGCAAATTTTTTTCAATTACTGAATTGAATTGACTTGCAAATTAAGAGAGAGTGTGTTTATAGAGAGTTTATAGATTTAGAGAGATATTTGAAGTCAGTTTTCGTTGCAAAGAAGTTGCAAGTCAGTTTTGAAGTCAGTTTTCGTTGCAAAGAAGTTGCAAGTCAGTTTTATTTGCAAATAAGTTGCAAATCAGTTTTCAGTTGGTTACATCCAAAAGGGATAACCAAACCCCAGAGATTTATAAAGATACTCGAAGTAGTTTCGAGTCAGTTTTATTTGCAAATAAGTTGCAAATCAGATTTCAGTTGGTTGCATCCAAAAGGGACAACCAAACCCCAGAGATTTATAAAGATACTCGAAGTAGTTTCAAGTCAGTTTTATTTGCAAATAAGTTGCAAATCAGTTTTCACTTGGTTGCATCCAAAAGGGACAACCAAACCCCAGAGATTTATAAAGATACTCGAAGTAGTTTCGAGTCAGTTTTATTTGCAAATAAGTTGCAAATCAGTCTTCAGTTGGTTGCATCCAAAAGGGACAACCAAACCCCAGAGATTTATAAAGATACTCGAAGTAGTTTCGAGTCAGTTTTAATTGCAAACAAGTTGCAAATCAGTTTTCAGAAGGTTGTGCCAAGATGGACAACCGCCCCCAGAGACATAGAAATACTTGGCAAGAGGTCAAGTCAGAAGGTTGTGCCAAAAGGGACAACTGCCCCAGAGATTTATAGAAATACTTGATAAGAGGTCAAGTCAGAAGGTTGCGCCAAAAGGGACAACCGCCCCAGAGATTTATAGAAATACTTGATAAGAGGTCAAGTCAATAGGTTGCATCCAAGAGGGACAACCGCCCCAGTTTTGAAGAAGCCAGTTTTGAAGCAGTTAGTTTTGAAGCAGTTAGTTTTTAAGAAGTCAGTTTTTAAGTCCCAAGTCATTTCAATGCAGTCAATTGAATTCAACTTTTTCTTTGTAAGTTAAGAGAATTTAATTTAAGAAAATGTAATTTAAGAATTTAATTCAACCTTTTTTTTTGTAAAGATAATTTAATTCAACCTGAATTGACCAGGTTGCGTCTTTAGTTAATCTTTCTTTGTTTTGTTGTAAGAAGGAAATGGACCGATTTGTCTTCTTTTTCATGCCATTGTTGCGTATAAAAATATATAGGTAAAATGACATATTTTATTGTTGGCAACCAAAACCGTTTTTACAAATGTTGGTAATGAGTTTTATAATTATTGCGATTATATGATGACAGAAATAGTGTAATAATTAATCGATCATGTACCTAATTTAT
This sequence comes from Bathynomus jamesi, assembly GCA_023014485.1. Classification (NCBI taxonomy): domain Eukaryota; kingdom Metazoa; phylum Arthropoda; class Malacostraca; order Isopoda; family Cirolanidae; genus Bathynomus; species Bathynomus jamesi. The sequence goes on along the minus strand of JAJOZX010009887.1, from coordinate 93,948 downwards.
CTTGCTCTGTATGTTCGGGAAATTTACCCGTAGGACCGCACATGGCCCTAAATTTCAGTTGTGTTTATTCTTTTTTGTCATTTAATTTTAATAAAACTTCAACACAATAAAACATATGTATTTATCATATGCAAACAAGTTTTCAGACTAAAATATCAAATAATTCAAATTCTATCAACATTCAACGAAAGAGTATGATTTTTCTACTTAACATGCAAAAAATTATTAAACCTTTTTAAATTTTTTTTTAGTATATAAAAAATAATTTTTAATGTAAAATTTACCTGAAATTATTAAAAGAAAAGATTGTTCGAAATGCTTTCCTTCCATTTCAATAACACTTTTTATTCTTGGCCGAAACTCATCTAAGGTTCGATTTACTTTTATTTTTAAGAATATTATAAAATTATGTTTAGCTCATTAAAATGCATAAATTGATTTATATTTTTAATTTGTATTCTTAACTTTCTTAATTCAATTATCGTACCGATACTTCTGGTTAATGTTTATATAGTTCATATATAGCTAGGAATGTTACTAGTCGAATTTAATTCCATCTTCAAAAATTCAATTTTTAAACCGTGAGATTTACTTTCATCAATTGTAAGTCCTCTAAGTACATTTCTTTGTATTACCTTAATACGTGGAACTGATTTAATTAAATACTTAAATACTACCTTGAACTTAAAAGATTTTATAATAATAATGATAATAATAATAATAACAATACTTGACTCAAAAGATTTTATAACCCTAAAACCCATCTTAAATTATTATACATTATTTTTAAACTTTGTTAATTCAAAAACCTTCCAAATCTCTACACATACACACGCATGTATGCACACTATATATACTATATATACAAACCTTATTCTAAAATCATTCGATATCACAAACTATTTCATAGCATGTAGGTGCTAACTCTGCTATTTATATAGTCCTAAGCCTTTTTGCTTACTATATATAAATTTTTGCTCAGGCATTTATTCAGTTAATTTAAGAATCCTCTCCGCTAGTCTGTCCCTCAAAGTTATGATACACACTTTGTATCTAATACACACAAATACACACTAGACCACAGGTCTATACATCATCCATTACGTAATTCAATTTTTTGGGTCTGTATCGAAGGAGTGACATTTCAAAGGAGTGACATAAATACCGTAACGAAGGAGTGACATAACAAAGGAGTGACAAATCGGAGATAAAATTCAAAGGAGTATAATTATTAAAATTTTATTTAAAAAAGCAAAATTTGTTAGAATTGTTAAAATTAAGATTTTATTTAAAAAACTAGAAACCTAACCTAACCTAACCTAACAGTTGCAAGCCTCCCTTCCCTCTGGATTTGTTCTTTCTTCTTCTTTGTTGGTATTTTCGTGTCACTCCTTTGAATTTTATCTCCGATTTGTCACTCCTTTGTTATGTCACTCCTTTGAATAGGACCGCAATTTTTTACCTACAATAGTCAATAAAATTAGTTATAGACTGCACGATCAGGGTAACTTTGGAAAATAATTTATATTTTTTTCCTTTTACCTACTATTCATTATGTACATAATTTTTTCCCACAGAAAAATAAAAATTTTGTAAAAAAATTTAACAATATCTTTCTTTGTCTAGCGTAATTGTTTGTCTAAAATTGAAGTATTAATCTTTGAATTTTTTTTATTATATAATAACTCACTTGCTCTGTATAAAAATTTGTAATGTAAAGAAAAAATTCGTCATCTAACTTGAAGTAGTTAGGATGTTATTTTCTCATTTGTATTGTATTAATGGTACCCTATTAGATTATTGTATAAATATTGGTTTTTTTTTAAAAAAAGGGGAGAGCAATGTAAAAATGAAATGAATAATCAATATTCATTTTTACATAAGAACCAAAATCGCTTAACGCGAGTTTGGATAATAATTTTACTTGTGGCTTCCTATTTTTGATCGTGTCAAAACCCTACGATCTACCATACCTATGGTTTAGTCGTATCCATTTTCATTTGTTATAGAAGTTATTAATTAATTATGATTGTCTTGCATCTTACCCTCGTCCCTAGATTATGCATACACATTGCATATAACAGGATTGGAACCCGCAGTTGTACTTCTTAGTCATTAATACCCACTCTTGTCTCTAATTCGTTCTTGTAAATCTTCCTAATGATGATTTGTATTATACGTGCAAATTCAATAACTATGACATCATAAAGTAACTTAATTCTCTTCACGTTTTCCATACCTTGAACACTGAATCACGTGTTTAGTATTTGGACATCTTCCGTATTGAATGTATGGTAAATTCCTTAATAAGAATAATAAGAATAATAATAATAATAATAATAATAAAAAGAAAAAACTTCATTCTCTATACATCATTATTTATGTTGTTTCCTACCTATTGTCTACTGATACCTATCAACCTATCAGTCCATATTTTACGCGCGTCTATATTACACACACAACCTATTCTGTTACTTACATGTAAAATACGTCCACATGTATTTTTATTTTTTTTTAAATTTTAAGTGCATTCACCCTCAAGACATTCAATATTAGGCTTACAGTAGTTGAGTGGTCGAATTCGTGAATCACAGCAGAATTGAACGTTTCTAAGATAAACAACATCTTTCGCTCTGATCCAAATTCATAACATATTAAAAATGTAATATAACATATTATGTTGTATATAAATTATCTTGTCATGTCTCATGTACTTGTGCTGTACTAATACCCATATATAATAACCATATATAATCTAACCATATAATCTGACCATGTATAATCTAACCATATAATCTAACCATATATATATATATATATATATATAAAAAAAAACACTGTAAGAATGGTAAACGACGTAATGTACTTCAATGAAACTATAATTGAATGTAATGACTTTATGAAATGATATCTATCGCCTTCAGAAATGAAGACGTGGCAAAAAAAAAAAAAGATTAGTTTTTATTTTTATTTATTTTTTTAAATTTTTATTTGGAAACTTTCAAACACCTGATCGTGTTTAAAAGGGGGGAAACTTAACCTCCAACTGCCATCCCCCAACATTCAGGCATATTTTATACATGTATTTGTAAAATGAAGGACACTTCATTACGAGACTCTGCCTTGGTCACTACTAAGAGACTCCCCTGGTTAGCAGCTTCGCTGCAGGGAGTGGGGGCAGAGGCCCCTTGCCTCCTTAATATTTTTAGATTCCGGCCTGAGCTATGGTCGAAAGAGGTCGAACCTCTACCCCTGTAAATTCAGAGCAGTACCTGTATATTTTTAAGAAGTAAATTTACAGTAAGAGAAACTTTTTATTTTCCCCCTCGAGTTGGGCTATCGTCAGAGGAACTTAGTAAAGTCGATAAGTTATAAAGTATCAGAGAAAGAATTAGAAAATTATAGAAGAAAAGTAACAGAAGAAATATCCGTTGCTTGCCTCTGTAACTAGAACCCCCGTCGATTCCGAACCGATTAAGGGCCATAAAGGGGGGGTTAACATATGTATATAAATATATGTATAAATATAGCTACATTCATGGTTTGATAAATAAACTGTATGTATTAAGATTTTTGCAAATATTAAGGTATTTGCTGCTCTAAAAGAACAATAATTTTCATCACAGTACCTATATCATTTGTATATTTAATCATGTTAAATTTGTGTATGTTCAGGTTTTGACTATATATGCTGATAAAATGTCATCAAAATATGTTGTGATCTATTTAATTCCCACAATAAATTAAAATCTTCTGATCTTCAGCCTGCTTCACAATCACTGATAGAAAAATTTCCAAATCATTTGAAGCCAGGCTAAAAGTTATGTTCATCATGCAGAAAAAATTTTCCTTACCTATTTTACAAGTTCAAAATATAGCAGAACCAGAAATATTATCATCAAGCTCATCTGATACTACTATGGAAACCGTGTCATCAGATGATGTTTTTGTTGACAAGGAGGCTGAATTGTCAGCAATGAATGAGACAATTGTCATGATTGGGGAAAGTACGATTGTCAAGCGCAAGATTCAAAGAAATTTAGCATACCTCCCAACAAAAATGGCCAAAATACAAAGTTCAGTAAGAAGACACTTAGATATGGTAGGTGAAATTCCTCAAGAGCCAGGTCCATCAAATGTAGACAAACTGTCCGAGCCAGAAGTAGTTGTCCAAACATTGAAGGATAAATATCAAAACTCAGATAAACATGACCAAATTATGATTCTAACTGTTTTTGCACCATCAATGTGTAAGACAACTAATTCAAGAATTTAACTGTTCACAAAGAATGGCTGTTCAAGCTCAGCAGCTTGCAAAAGAAAAGGGAGTATTGTCATCACTGAATCCAAAGATGGGGAAAGAATTGCCACTGGAAGTAACTAACACTGTTAACCCTTTCACTCCGAGCCACGTAGATCTACTGGGAAAGAAAATGGCTGTCACAGCCGAGGCGCGTAGATCTACATTTTTCCTAATAAAAATATTTATTTACTTATTGGCAACTAATTAGTCATTAATACAGTACTTGTAAATAAATTGATTATACATAAAATAAAATCGAATATAAATAAATATAAATAAATATAAATAAATAAATAAATGAGGCCTTCTGAAGCAAAAGTAGCACAAGTGCCATTTTTTTTAATCGTCAGAAAATGCGTTGAAAGTTATGCGACCTTCGGACAGAGATAATGCATTATTTTTCATGGAACTTTCAACCATACGAACATGGCATTTCTGCAATTCATCCATTACCATATGATAGTATACGGTCTGAAGAACCTCTCAGTGGGTATAACTCAGTGTGTGCGTCTATACAATTCATCAGAATGTTAAGTTAATGATGACAGGTTCTAGAATGGCAGAAATTACCAGTGAGGAAGAAACTCCATTGAGTAGTTACCACTGTGCTTTAGCCAAAATTATTTGTGACAAAAGTCAACCTTCTTGCTATTTAGCAGTGTGATATCAATGCCCTCGACCTGATTCACTAAAGGAAACTCTTCTTACATGTTACGAAGAAAAAGGTATTGATGAAATCCAGTACAAACAGTGGACAACAACAGATTGATCTCAGCTGGACTGTGTTATTCAAAATTTAGATTTCCTAGATACCTTTATTTCTCAACTAACTTGACTAAGGCATCATGGTTTCATTGCTAAACAACAAGCCAAGTATTTAGAAAAAAGAAAAAATGAACTGGATGGTGATTTTTTGGTGATTGGGGACTTTTCCGAAAACTATTCCTTTGTAGTCCAAGATTGTGTTCAAGGATTTACACTGGAATAATTGCCAAGCGACTCTTCATCCATGGGTTTATTATTACAAAGAGCAAGAAAAAGTAAATCACAGCTCTCTAACTATTATCTCATGATACTGTTGCAGTGCATCTATTCATAAAAGTTATAATAAATCATCTTAAGTCAAATTTTCAGCTACTAAACAGAATTATCTATTTTACCAACGGATGCGCAGGTCAATACAAAAACTGCAAAAACTTTTTAAATTTATGCCGCCACCATGAAGAATTTGGAGTTAAGGCTGAGTGGCATTTTTTTGCTACCAGCCATGGCAAGGGACCACCAGCCAGGTATCACTGAGAGGGCCCCCAAAAAGCTTCAGTAAATTCTGCCCCCCAAAAAATGTTTATGGATGTTTCAAAAATCTAGTAATTTTGTCATGACCTGTAAATCCCCGTGAGTTTTGAATATAATTTTGAACTCAACCAAAATCAAATCTAATTAATACGCAGTCAGGGAATGACAAGGGTGTACTTCTGAATACACTAAAGGCCTTGGAATCATTTTTCTTTTTCCTTGTGGGTTTGCATTATATATATATATCTGTTCATAACAATATGAAAGTTACTCATGAAAATCATAGAAAATGTTGAAGTAGAAAGAGACTTTTTTCAATCCCAAACTGAACTGTCACTTACTTAAACTATTACAGAGGGGCCCATTATCAACAGTAGGCCACAGGCCCTTCTTCTTTTAGTTACAACTCTGATAATAATAATATATATACTTATATAGCGCACAATATCAATGAATAATGTTTTCAAAGGCATTTAGAAAAAAGGTATATGAGGAAATTATTGGGGGTCTGGATCAATGTTCCCTCTAATTTTTTTAGGCTGTGTGCGCAAGAAATTTTCATTGTGCATACATTTAGATTCATGGTGAAAAATTGTGCAAACTTTTCTGAGCACTATTATCTTCAAAATTAAATATATATAAATACTAAATACTTAATAAATATTATTTCCATAAGGTGATAGCTTGATCATTACGGTACTATTAAATGGATATTAAAAACTGTTTACAATATTATATATTCTTAAAAAGAAAACATTTTATCCATTCTAAAAATATGAATAAAATAAAAAATAGTAAAATAAAATTCAACAAAATAAAGAAATAAAATAAAATAACATTAATTGAAAATGACTATTTTAGTTATCATTTCTCAAAACAATTTTTAGCATTTAGCAATTTAAAATAGACTATCAAGATTAATACATGATTTTATCCATTCACAAAAGAGGACTAAAATAAAAAATAATAAAGTTCAATAAAATAAAATATAATCAAAATAACATTAAATGAAAGTGCCTTTCATTTAAGTATGATTATGACTTCTCCCTACGATCTTTAGCATTTGCCCATTCCAAATAAACTCTATGAAGATTAATACATCCGTCATCATTCAGGTAACTTTTAATTCGCATGAGCATGTCCAAATGATTTTCTTTCAAGTGGTTTCTTAATTTGTTCTTTATAGAATTCATTAAACTGAAATTTTTGAAATTACTTCATTTACTGTCATGACTCATGATACGCTTGAGCCTGTGCGCATTTTATTTTGCTGTGTGCGCGGGTTTCACAACGCGCGTGCGCGCGCACACCTTAGAGGGAACATTGGTCTGGATTGTAGGTTTGGGTATGCAGGTTCTTGGGATCTCGGCTGAACTGGCTGGGCCCTGCTGGCCTTTATTCAGCTCCTAAGATATTTGTGTGTTTAAAGCTTAAAAATATAAAAAATTAACATTAAGCTTAAATAAAAATTCAGTAAATTACTCACGTTATAAAGACCAAGAGCAAAAAATCAGCGTGCCAGCACAAATGCAACACCACTTAAAAAATATTTACTTTATTTACTTAATTTTATTTTTCGCGCCAAAAATAGTGTCCTAGAGTGCTGATTGGTTATACTAGAAATCTCAGAAATGCATTTGGCAACAGAGATTTTTAACATATTTATTTAATTAATTTTCAACAATAAAATATATTATAATAAATTTATTTAAACAAACATAATTTATCAATGAATAAACTAAAGTTAATAATCCTAAACAATTTAAATATCAATTATTTTATTAGTATTAAAAAAAGTTCAAAATTTTGAATGACATTTTATCGCCAACATACGTTGCCATGTTGGCACTATTTTTTACCCCTGTGAACACCCCTGAGGTCTTATATAGTAATATGTCGAATAAATTTAGGGGCCCCCAACAGAAAGGGCCCACTGGCCATAGGCCCCTTGGGCTGCTGGGGCCAGTATATGCCTGCAAGGGACCATCAGATGGTGTCATGTCAGAGGAACCATCAAACGAAAGTGTTCATAGGCCATATGAAAATCAAATTCTGTCCCCAAAAGATTTTTCTGATTTCTGTTCCTCAAAATTGACTTAAATGTCATTTAGCTTTGCAACACAAGAACAATACTGAAATGAGAAAGAATTTTTAGACCCAATTTTATCAAAAGTGAGAACCATACCAGGAACTAAAAAATTGCATTCATTCATACCACTGACAAAAAATTGTTTAGAAGTACAACTGTACAGCACCTCAGTTGAAAGTCAAAAGGAATTCACTTCCCCCAACAAGCTACTCAATTAATTGAAAATGTCACAGGATATGTAACAGTGGAGTATGATAACCACTGGTGGATTGGTGTGTGGTGGAAACATATCCTGGTGAGGGTGAAGTGAAAGTAAATGTCCTTCACCCTTGTGGCCCAAACAAGTCATTTACTTATCCTGAAAATCCTGATATACTTACAGTAGATTTGTCCAACATCCTCACAATCATAAACCCAATGACAGCTACTGGAAGAACATATACAATCACAAAAAAGGAAACCAATGAAGCCAATATGATCCTGAAAAAGTGTCATCTTAAAAAGTAATCGAGAAACTGGATACAAACTTATTGTCAAAAACATATAATCAAAAACTTACAACTGCATGGAAAATGTGAGTATTGCTATTTAAATTGCTTATTGACATGTATGCCTATATACTGTAACTAACTATATTTTAATAATTACACTTATGAATACAGTTCTAAGTATTAGTCTATCTTAAATTGTACAGCTTCCTAATATTAAATTATTATTAAATAGCAGAAATCCCTCTAACCCTCTAGTCGTTAGAGCCTGTGACTGTGAATAAATGGTCCTGGGTTAGAATCCTAGTACCTTAGAGGTTAGAAAATTTATTTTCTCCACAAGTGCGTGCCCGATACCTATGCTTGTTTCTGCCATACAATAAAATATATAAGATCTCTAAACTAATACGGAATGAAAAAAACCTGTTTTGGCACCCTGCATAGTATCTAGGCATAGGTTCTTCGGAAGTTGGAACGAGGTACACACCTAGGCCTTGGGAGGTAACTAAGGGGTTTAACTACCTACCTTGCTAATTAATTTTTTGAACAACTCCTTATCATGATCATTTTCCTTAAATTTTGAATATGTATAAAATTTATATTTTTCAGGTTTAGCACGGCAATATGAATTGTTAATTCATCAGAAATACCTGTACAAGTTAGTCATTGTTCAAACTTCAAACACCTAAATTTCAAGTTATTTTTAACTGCAAAAATTATATAGGATTTGTGATAAAAATTATTGATACTTTTAGAGAACCAAATAATTTGTTTATAAAAATCTTGATGCTTATCTATAGGTAAATATGAAATCATGTATGTAGCTATATTATAATATGTATATATAAGCACACCGGACAAAAAATTAGTCACCCCTAATAGCACCGATAGTAGGAAGTTCAAGGTCACACAGAGGGCGCTGATGTAGCATTGGTAAGTGACAAGTAGCGGTGACGTAGCACACAGGATCAGATCTGTTTCGTGAGGTGGTGAAGAACAAAGTGTGTGTTGGATATAGTCTGCAAAATGGGTCGTGAGGCAGACGTTACTCAGTGGCAAAAAGGAGCCATCGTGTTTGGCAGAGCCCACGGGCACAAAATGTCTGAAGTAGCCCAATTTGTTGGTGTGTCAATGCGTACTGTCCAGCGAGTTTACAAAGAGTGGTGTAGTTCGCAATCAACTGAAAATCGACGGCGTAACTGTGGCCGGAAAACAATTCTCGACAATAGGGACCACCGCCATGTTTCTCGTCTAGTAACTGCAAATCATTTTCAAACCAGAGAACAATTGCTCCAAGAAACCAATGAGGTTCTCCAGCGACCAATTTCCGAACGGACATTGCGACGAGAACTGCATGCGATGGACATCTGGAGCAGGGTACCACGGAAGAGGCCGCTGTTAACAGCAGGTCACAAATTGGCACGTTATAAATGGGCTCAGAGGCACAAAAACTGGACTGCGGCAGATTGGAAACGTGTAATTTGGTCCGATGAGTCCCATTTTTGTTTGTTCTCCAATGATGGGAGGCGACGAGTACATCGCAGGTCCAATGAAGCCTTTAATCCTGAATGCGTCGAAGGTGTTGTTCAGGCTGGAGGTGGTTCCGTGATGTTCTGGGGATGTTTTTTGTACCACGAAATGGGCCCTCTCATTCCAGTGACGATGAATTTGAACCAGCAGGCGTACCTCTGCATACTAAATGATGAATTGGTACCCTTTGCCCTCATCTCTAGGAGCAGCATCACATTGCCACTCCTGTCTTCCAAGATGACAATTGCCGTGTGCACAGGGCGAGAAGTGTGTCTGAGTGGCACGACGAACATTCTGCAACACTGTCTCACCTCGAATGGCCTGCCAAATCCCCCGATTTAAATCCTATTGAAAATCTGTGGGATTATTTTGAACAGAAAGTGAAGCGCAGGAATAGACACCCATGGACTCTGGTGGAACTTCGGGACCAGCTGATGAATGAGTGGCAGCAAATCGATGTTCAGTACATGCACAACCTCATAGAGTCTCTGCCTCGCCGGATTTGTGCGGTTATCAAGGCCAGAGGCACCGTCACACGTTATTAGGTACATTCTGAGAGGGGTGACTAATTTTTTTCTGGTGTGCTTATGAACTATTTGTGAAGTTATCTTTAATATAATGCTCAAAATTTTCAACATGCACAATTTCAAATGCTTGTGGAAAGCAAACCCATGGAGATCCCACTCCAATTTTTTGCTTGAATATGCTTCATCTAAAGGTCTTTACTTATGCCAATTTTCATGACCTTAAATTTTGAACTCTGACCTGAGATCAAGGTCAAAGGTGAAATATAAATGCAACTTTTTTTAATGGAATGTACGCACGCTGGGCATAAAATTAAAGTTATTCTGTTGTCTTTTCTGAGCATTTTGACACCAAAATCATTAAAATCCATCCATTAGATCCTGAGTTATGACCTTTCAAAATCACAAGGTTATGCTGCTGACCCCAAATTGGGGGGGGGGCTGATCTTAAAGAAATGATTAATGGATAGGAAGCAGTTAAGAAACACATCCACAGGCATCCCTTCCATGATGAATCAGAGATTTTAAAATGCCAGTTTGAAGATAAGGTTATGTCCTTCTTCATAAACCTCCAGAGAAAAAGAAAGAAGCAGACAATTCTTGATGCTTTCTTCACCAAAGCCAGCAAGAAGCTAAGGGTTGAAAAAATGCCAGAACGAGAGGTTACAAAAAGAGCAGAGTCAGAAGAACTTCCAGACATCATAATGGAAGGTGATTCACCACCTACATCTACCCACTATATCACCATCGAATCCACTTAGGCAGAAGAGCCTCCAGCTTAAGGTAAATGCTAATTTTGTTTTTTATTTTAATTTATTTAGCTATTATAATTATGTGATATTAATATGCTTTTAATTTACTATTTTGTGCATTATTTATCATTTTTATACATGTTTTAACCATAGAAAACTTTCTGATTTTTACCCAAAAAGTCGTAGTTCCGAGGCTGTGGAACGAATTAGGCTAAATACATGTATTTTAGGGTTCGCATTGCATTATTTTCAAAGAAACATTACTGTTTCTGGAACAAATTAATAACACAATGCGAGGGACCACTGTATACAGGGTGTTTCAGGAGGTGATAGTATCGGTCATTGTAAGAAAAAAAGTTCATATGAACATGTGTCTAATTCTGAATGGTTACGGAGATAGAGCTGTTTGAATCTACAAATACAAAAGCATTGTTAATGGTAATCAAGAAAGAGAACCCAATTACTGTTTCTAACATTTAATGTTTAAACATTGGCATTTTGAATGGTATCAGACACAGAAATGACAAATTTATTACAGTTTACAATACATTTTCGAAGATCCCACCACAATCACCTCAATGCACTTTGCAACTCGTGTGCGAAGATCGCGTGTTGTTCATCCGAGTTGATCTTGATATTCCTTTATGTAGGCAGCAGCATCCAAAATGCGCGCGAGCAATTCATCTCGTGTATCCACCTTTCTTTTGTAACCTTGACTTTTCATCCACCCCCACAAACAATAATCTAATGGAGAGAGGTCTGGAGACCTTGGTGGCCATTGAATGGGACCAACACGGGGGGAGGAAGAGCTGCACGCACATCAGATTCAAACAGCTCTATCTCCATAACCATTCAGAGTTAGACGCATGTTCATTAGGGTGTGACCGTTGCCCTCCAAAAATCAAAAAATGGTCCTACAATGCTGTTCAAAGTTTTAGTGTTGTGTATTTATCTAGGAAACACCCCTGTAAATTTTCTTGGAGATCGGTGCATGTTTGAGCTAGCACCGTCGTACCAGCAAGTATTGCTATTTCAGCTTATGAACTTCATAAATAAGTGTGAAAATAGCACATTTTATCAGATTTTCATTTCCGGGTCTGGAACGCTGACCCACAAATTTTCCACGTATTATTTTATTGCATTTAATTTTAATGATGCTCTTTTCTTTTCCCTTGACAGTGATTTGATGTTGTGAATAGATAATTTAATCATGGATACACGGCAAGATGATGAGTATGTCAGAATGTTATTGGGCACCATACCCCAAGAAGAAGAAAAGGAAATAAAGGGCTGCAAACTGCCAACTAATAGGCAGGTCTTACTATGTCTGTTAGCAAACCTTCAGGATATGCATTGGGACCAGGCTTTATCTGCCACCATTGACAATGTGCTTTTGCATTACCAGAAGGCGAATGTCCCGACCATTACAGGCAGGAACAATATTGGCCGAGTGATTAAAACTTACTATGACAAAGACTACATGATGCTTATGAAAAAGAATGAGGATAGAAGACGGGCTGATGATCCTGGAATTATGAATAGTTTAAATCAGAATTGAGCCTGACGATGAAATTTTATAAGAACACAGTGTTGAAAGACATGGTGGCTGCGAAAAGGGAAAACTCAGGCCGAACAAGATGCCATCTGACATACTCTTTATGAAAAGCATGCTAAGTGACAGAGTAGCTACCTACTCTGGGGTAAACAAAGTACTCTCAGAAAAGGTTCAGAAGTGACAGAAAAGGCAGATGCGAGAAGAGAAGCGACAGAGAGAGAGCAATGTGATCATGCTGAGAATGTACAGGCTGATATTGATTCTATTAGCTCTGATGAGGACGATGACATTGATGAGGCCAGCACTGCTGAACCAAAGAGAAAACATCGGAGAACAGTGAAAGAGGGAGTTTCAATTTTTGTGCCCCATGATATTCTGAAGTCGGCAGAACTTGTTTCATGCAGTGTTCGAAACAACATCTCGCCGACCCAGCTGAGTGCAATTGTGTACTCCCTTGTATCTGCATGTGGTGGAGATACGTCAAAGCTGAGTCTAAATGCAAGGACGGCCCACCGATACTGAGCTTCCATCGTGTCAGAATAAGTTTAAAAATCATGGATGAATGGCAACCATCAGACAAAGTACTGGTGCACTGGGATGGTAAACTTATGGACACGCTGGATTCCAAAGGCACTGATGACCGCCTGCCCATTCTTGTGTCTGGTGTCAATGGCACAAAGCTTCTTGGAGTCCCACTCTTCCGCTTTGACTCAGAAAGCTGGCCTGGTTCAAGGAGACTTGATATCAACAGCAACCAAACAACTTCTGGTCGATTGGGAGTGTGAACAGAATGTCGTTGGTCTGGTTTTCGACACAACTTCATCCAATACAGGTAAACCTATTTCAAACATCAGCGTGAATTTATCATGACATTAATACCAAAATACAGTGAATGATTTAACAGAAATCTGCAAAAAGCACGTGCCTGAAATGGTGGCCTTAAACTACAATTACATTTTTTTTTTCAGGACAAAAACAGCTGCTTGCGTCTCCCTCCAAAAGGAATTAGAGCGTGCCGTATTCTGGTGCACCTGTCGCAGGCATGGGCGAAGTCATCCTAGGTGTTTTGGGATTGCTTGAAGTGGAGGGCTCTTCAAGTCCAAACATAATGGTTTTCCAGAGGTGAGTCATAAGCTTTACAAACAACAAGGAATATTATTACGTATCTAATGAACAAATTTAGTGGAATTTCTTTTATTAGACTTATAAGATATACTAACACCAAGCAAATGATCGATTATATCAATCTTAATACCCCTAAAACAATATTATAGATTAGTACGAAATACAGTAATCCCAATAATTGCATTTTAGGTTCAAGAACCATTTCTCTCAACTGGCGTACAATGAAAAAATGAAATACTACTACCCCGCAATGCCTGGAGTGTTTGAGGAGCGCCAGCGGAGATGGCTGACTTCTTCCGTGAATCTCTAGCCCAACCATTTACACGTGGCGACTACAAGGAGCTGGTAGAGCTTTGTCTGCTGCTTGTAACTAAAGGATCCGAGCCAGTGAACTTCATAATGGTCTACCCCGGCGCACTTCACAAAGCAAGGTGGATGCTAAACTGCTCTATACCCTCAAGATTGTTTCTTTTGTCAGGCCAGATCAAAGAGCAGTTTCCCAAAGCCGAGGTTGTGACTAAAAGTCAAATCAGCAAGTTAGAATGGTTTGCTGTGTTCACAGTCGCTGTTTATGTCCCATGGTGGATTGTTTGCCCCGTTCCAGCAAGTGCGCCACTGAATGACTTGAATTTGGTCGAAACCTTGGCTGAATTTGCCCATATGATGCCACAATAGTTGACAAAGCACGTGTGGCACTCGTAGACACACTTGGTACCTAACTGAGGAGTTGGCCCCACTGGCTTTGTTCTCGTCCCAAGTACAAGAAAGGACAAAAGAGGAGATGAGGAAGGCCCTTCTTTGCCATGAAGGCACTGAAGTTACTAAGAGAGTGGGGCTCAATCATGGGGGCTATGGAAAGCCATATCTTCCCTCTGTCCCAGAAAGTGGCACTGCCCTGGTGGACCTAACTGGGCCTGACTCAAGCCAGTTCTTCACCATTTTAGGCATGCCCTATCAGTTTCTCCACAGTCCAGCCAGTGAATGGGCGGATCATGACGACTACCCGAACATGAAACGGGTTGTGGACAAGCTTCAGGTCGTCAATGAGGCTGCAGAGCATGGTGTAAAACTTTGCCATGACTTTCTTAATGTTGCCAGGGATGAGGAGCGCTTTCAAGAAGTCCTTCAAGTAGTTGAAAATGACAGACTCCGCGTTCCTAATCAGCGCAAACGATCATCTGTTTCCGAACAGAAATCATGGTTTCTTGCTCTAGAGAAATAATACCTTGTGAATATATGATAAAACCCCTTAATGTACCATGAGAGAATAAGAATGATTAACTTTTTTGTGTTAGTGATAACAGCTTTTAATTAAGACAGGCAAATGATTTGTGTTAATATCTCTTATGATGGTTGTGTAATCTCATATATAGGCGTGTATGCTGTATAAGCAAAATTGCTATTTTTCAAATTGCTGGTGCTCACTCGAATATGCATGAATCTTCAAAAAATTGCACGTGGGTATTTTTTATGTCAATATGCAACACCAAAATTTTGAATAGCATTGTAGGACAAAGTTGGGGCAACTGTCACACCCTAATGTTCATGTGAACTTTTTTCTCACAATGACTGATACTATCACCTCCCGAAGTATTGACCTTTCTTCCTGAAACACCCTGTATATCTGATATGCCTGTAATATAATAGCCTATAGAGTTCTACCTACTATTTAGAAGTAGCTACCTATATCTTATCTGCTTGAGGTTGCACATGTTTTTATTGGACTTTCATCCAAGTAAGGAAGTATAGTGTCTTGAAGTACATCCTTGTACATAGTAACAGATATATCATCATGCTTGATGCCAGCAATTTCTTTTGGATTAGAGATGTAAATTGCAGTTGAAGAGTCACTGGAATTCTCACTGATTTCTGCAGACATATCTGTTTTTCTATTTCTTGAACAGCTGGTTTCTTTTAGGGATGTACTGATATATCGGTAGATTTTTTTCCATATCAGTATTGGCTAATATTTCAAAAGTACAATATTTCCAAAATTATGAATAAAAGACTATTTAGAGGATGAAATTTCCGATATTTTATTGTTTTATCACTTCACATAACTCATTATTTTTTCATAAGGGTTAAGTTCTCATGTAAAAATAGCAGCTGCTCTGTATGTTCAGGAGAGCCAATTTCTAGTAGCACTGGCAATGTTTACAAGTGTAAATCCTTTGACAAATATGTATGAAGCCTAGAAAACCACAAAACTATCTTGTAGTCATAGCTCTCAAATATTAACCCCACTAGCTGGTTAAAAACACACTTACTAAGCCCAACATAGGCCCACAGTCCAATTGTATAACAAACAAAACTATGACAGCTAATGCAGTATTGCCATCTTTAATGAAAAGGATTATTGCTTTGTTGCCAAATTTTCAACACAGAAAATAAATTATGAATATGTTACAAAAATATGACAAACTAACATGGGCATTGATTGCAGGGGGGACGCATTATTGTCATGAACACCAGTATATATTTATCATGGAATTTAGCAGTCAATTTGCATTTTAATAATTGCACATAGCATTTGCAGCAGCAGCTACTCAGAGTATTGTTTGATTCGCACAATTGATGCCCCTGCAAACTAATAAACCCTAGCTGGATATTGGTACCATATCCATTATTGGCCAAGACTGTTTTTAATTATTGGTATCAGTTATGGGCTAAAAAGCGATAACAGTATATCCCTAGTTTTTATATTAATTTGAAACAATTGGAGCAGAGCATTTGATTTTCATTCAATTTTCCATGGCTTTTATAAATTAAAGCAGCATTAACACACCTTAGGCAAGTGAAAATTCTTTTTTTTGTTTGTTTTTTCAGGGGATCACAACAAAATTTCATATTCTGAGACATTTTTAAAAGTTATATCTGGTACATGTCATGCTCACTGCAAAAGACACAAATTAATAGATAGCTATAGACATTGGAGGCATGTTGTAATATATGTAGCATCTGTATTATTTGTGTATCTTGTCTGCAAAGTTAGGTACGGTACATATATAAACCGGCCAAATCTTGTATTACTAACTGTTATTTGTTATTCTTATATACCACTAAACTATATATTACTATAAGACTAAATCCTAATACACAGGTAGCATGTAGCTTTTCAAGCAGTCTCAAACTGAATTCTCCACTCGAAAAAAAAAGCTATAGGTTCAGGTCAAGAATTGTGGAACAATTTCAGTAGATGTTGATTGGGAAACAAGAAAGTTGCAATTACTCAAATTGAATTTTATCATTTAAAATGGTGCATACACAAACTTTTCTAAGCTTATAATAATAGAGCAATGATGGGGCAACATTTTTGACATTTACAACTTTTTCTGAAATTCAGTATCCAAGAGGTCAAAATATGACTTTATAAATCATTTCAATGTAATTTTTTGTTTTTTCAACCTACATCAAAATAGATGGTATTTTTGGAATCTATAGATCATGCTGACTCCAAAAAAAAAAAAAAAATAAATATATATATATATATATATGGGTCCAGGACCAATAGGAGGCCAGCTATGGTGATTTGAATATAGCGAGGTCAACCAATGACCTCAAAATGATTTTGGCCATAACTCATGACCTATTGGTTAGATTGAGCTAATATTTGAAAATTCTTGTTCTTTACCCAAAGCCAATGCCTGGACTAAATTTCAGCAAAATTTAAGAGGTGATGGTGTTCATCACTGGTTGATCCATCATGGAATCCCCCTAAAGTCAATGAGGTAGTGAAGAAGTTGCCTGTAACCTGAGGTAATATTGTAGTTCATTAGGTATAAATGACTTGACTTAAGCAAGGAAAAGATGGTAGATTTAAGTTAAACAGAAATTCAGAAGCAGTTAAACAGAGGTACAGGGAATTGATAGAAACCTTGAAGCATAGACAGAGCAAGTGTTACATAGTGGGCATTTTATGAAGCACAGACAGAGCAAATGTTACATAGTGGGCATTTTACCAAGGATGGGGATAAGCATGGAATTCACAAATAGAATTTTAGCCTTAAATGAAAGTTAGGATGCTATGTAGTGAAGGGGTTCAGTTCATAGATTTGTGGGATAATTTTTATGAAAGGAGGGAGCTTTACAGTAAGGATCGATTACATCTTAGTGGAAGGGGAACTGCTTTGTATCGGAGGCTTCTGGAGGAAAATGAGTCCTTTGGGATTTTGAAAGATAACTTTAGATCAACAGAGGGCATAAAGCATCAGGGTATTGGTAAAGTAAACACTGTTAGTCTTAAATAAAGATTACATCATGAATAGGCATATCAACTGTCTAGTTGAAGGTAGGGAATCAGTTAAAAGTGAGGGGTTGAAGTGTTTTTATACAAATGCACATAGTCTTAGGAATAAGAGAAATGAATTATTTAGATATATGATTAATGAAAATCTGGATATAGTCTGCATTAGTGAGACTTGGATTAGTGAGGTACGGTAGTATTCACTGACACACAGCAGAGGATAAGTTAAAAAGTTATGCAATGTATATTTACCAGAGAATAGATAGGCAGGGGGGGAGGTTTAGGGAGTTGTGTTAGACTCAGTAAAGTGGGATAATGAATTTGCTAATAAAAATGGTATTGAGATGTGGTTTAGATTCAAAGAAATTTTAGAGGATGTACTATGTATATGTATTCCTTTCAGAAATGTTAGGAATAACAAGATTAGGAAACCTTTGTGGTGGAATAGGGAAATACCTAAAATGATTAAAAATTAAAAAAGGGCATTCAGGGAATTTAAAGTGATAGTATTTTGGACTTGAATAATTACAGACAGTTAAGAAATAAGCTAAATAGTTTGATTAGGAAGAGTAAAATGCATAGCAAAATAAATCTAGCTAGAAATAGCAATAAAGATCCAAAGAAATTCTTATAGTTTTTATAAATATAATAAATTAAATTGGCCCAATAGAACATGATGTTAGGATGTTTGAAAAAGATCAGGATATTGTTGGTATTTTTAATGATTATTTTAGCTCTGTTTTTTACTGAAGAAAATTTAAATAACTTTGATTTTAATTCTTTAGATTCTGTAAATTCAAATATTCTTGATCATACTCATACAAGGATGATGATAGGCAAGTGATTCATACATTGAAGTCAAATAAGGCAGCTAGACCTGATAATATATTTACTAGGATTCTCAAAGAAAGGGAAGAAAGCTTATCTGAGGCACTAACTATTTTGTTTGCTAGGTCAATGAATTATGCAGAAGTACCAGATGAATGGAAAAAAGCTAATGTAGTACTGTACTAGGGTGTTCCACTTTTATCAAGTTGTGAATTTTACTACACTTTACTCTTCCCCATACACCTTATGATCTGTAAAGCATATGTATCAAATTTGAAGCAAATTGAACACCATTTAGAGGTTGCACACTTATGTCACCTCTGATACCTTAGCCCTTTGTAACCAAATCTCGAGAATGTCCCAACTTCCAACATATTGCAATGTTTCCTTTTCTTCCAGAGGGAGGACAGAATGAGTTCTTCAATGGCTGGGGTGGATAGGAAACACACCATGGCTGGCAAATGGAAAGCAGCAGCAGCTAAGAAACTTGAACTTCAAAAATGAAAGCATGCTGAAGAAGCTGAAAAGATCTCCAAGAAAATGAAACTGGATAGCACATCCTCTAGCTCAATGGCAACAACAGATGATGATGAAGATTTTGTTGCTCTATTGGCCTCTAAGTCACCTCATCATTCCAAGAACACACTTGATCCAACACTCGTGGCTACTTGGGATAGAGAACAACTCACTATTCGACAAGCAAGCACTTCCTTCATTGCAACTGCTAAAAGTCTTGGACAAGATGTATTGCAGATTATTATTTCATCATTAACTGTTCATCAAGCATGTGCCAAGTATTGAGAGAAAATGGCCAAACAACTTGAGGAGTCGATCTTCAAAGATCCACCTCTCTTAGTTCTGCACTGGGACAGCAAGCAAGCTACTGGTGGAAGCTCTAGAAGCTTGGAAGACAGAGTAGCTGTTGTGGTAACAGGGAAGGAGTTCGAGCATCTTCTTGGAGTACCTGTTGCCCAGGATGGTACTGGTGAACAAGTGGCTCAAGCCGTCATCCAGGAGCTGCAACAATTTGGAATTCAGGACCACATCATTGGCCTCTCATTTGACACTACAGCATCCAATACCAGACTTCTGCAAGGGGCATGTATGAGGACTGAACAATTCCTTGGTTGGTCACTGTTGTGGTTGGAGCTCATTTTGAAGGAGGTCTTTCATAAGTCCCTGGGGCCAACAAATGGTCCTGAAATCCTGTTGTTTTGATGATTTCAGCAGCATTGGGACTTTATTAACAAAAATTGTTTCAAAACCATGATCGATGAAGAAGAGCCAGCCACTAGGTATTTGGAAGATGAATGAATCAGGATGGTGAATTATCTTCATGGAGTCATTGAAAGTTCATGTTACCAGAGAGAAGATTATGAGGAACTCCTCAAGCTGTCACTCCTTTTCCTTGGAGGCTGGGGTGGAGCTGAGTTCTCCTTCAGGACTCCAGGAGCCAATCATCAAGCCAGGTGGATGGCAAAAACTATCTATGTGCTGAAAATGGTTTTTGTTCCAGGAGCAAGTGGAACTCACTGACTGAGAGGTGAAGGGATTGCACGACGTGGCCCTTTTTATGTGTTTCATTTATGTCCGGTTCTGGCATGAGGCAGTGGTCAGTAGGTGGGCCCTGAAAAATGACCTAGACATGATTCAACTGTTGATTTCATATCCGAACAAGGACCTGGGCCAGGCTGCCTTGAGAGTTGCCAAAAGGCATCTATGGTATTGTGGTGGGATTCAGTTACCTTAACAGCCGCACCAGAAAACAAGAATTTTTTTTTTTAATTTAAGGTCTCCACGAAACCAGGCTGCTTACCTTTAAGGTTTGTTGGATCCAGGCTCGCCGCCCAGACTTCCGATTCCACGACTGCTGGCTCATACTGCCAACAGTTTCTCACTTGTTTACAGGTTGAATTTAGTTTTCTCCTTTATGTTCTTTATTCTCTTAAATTAAATACTTAAACTATTTATTTTTCTATTTCTTTACATTTCCACACACGCGCTGATTGGTTCCCCCACTTCTCAAAACTCGAGTTTTGACACACACGCCGATTCTTGGAATTTATAACTGTTAAACACTTTTAAACCTCAGAAGCATCTCTTTTACTAAATTGTTTATTTCTTTTGCTAAAATGTTTTAACAAAAAGTACTTATTTTCTATTTACTAACAGGGTTTAACAAGCAAGAGCCATTTTTGCGTGGAGATCTTTCATACTAATACTGATAATAAATTGCCTTCCTATACAGTTATTGGATTATCTTGATTCTTATTCTTTTTCTTACAATATTATCAAACATTTATCTTTATTCCTCATTCCTTGTTTACAATATTTACAACATTTACTCAATCTTTAACTTTCCTTCTTATTTACTCTTTAATGTTTATTCTTTACTTTATCTTTATTTGCTAAAATAATTATTTATTCTTTATTTATTTACTTCTAATATTTATTGTTTATTCCTCTGGAAAGAAAGAGAGAACCATTAAAATCCTATCTATACAAGTATATTTCAATCAAAAATTAAATAAATTTAATCCATAAATAATAATAATCAAGGCCAGGGGGAAAGGGCTGACAACTAAAAGAGGAAAGGGTTCACCCTCCACTGTATCTCTCAGAGACTCTAGTCAGCTTGGCTTTCCTTGATGAACGGATATCACCAAATGAGAAAGAAAAGATGTTCCAGGCCTTGAACAAACCTGTGTCGAGGAAGGAACTCAAACGACTCGAGTGGAAAAACCTGACTTTTGAAGGCAAGGATCTGAGCAACTTTGTCACTCAAAGGACGAAGACATTCTTCGACAACTTCGGCGTCGGGGATGTCGACAACATAGAGTAGTACACCAAAAATGACAGCTTGAGAGAGAGTCAGTCAATGCGCTAAAAGTCGTAAATGACACAGCGGAGAAGGGAATTGCATTAATCAAGCAATTCAATGAATCAGTCAAGGATGAGAAGCAAAAACAATTCTTGTTGTGGATTGTTGAACATCATCAAAAGGAGATGCTGAAAAGAACCAGGGCGGGAAGGTCCTTGTACCAATTCAAAAATTGATTCTGATTTTCTGATTTTAATACTAGTTTTTATTTTCTGTGCTTCCAAGGGAGAATTCTTTTGTAACACTGAAAAAATGTTGTATTATTAAATTGTATTGTATTGTATAATGTGTATTGATTTGAATTTTCCAATTTTATTATTAGAGTTTTTCATTTTCCATGGTTCCAAGGGAGAATTTTTTTGTAACAATGAAGAAAATTGTTTATTATAAAAGGTTCAAATGTGTGCAACCCCTAAATATCACTTAATCATTTTCAAAATTGGTGCACATCTTTCTTACATGAAAAGGAATAAAAGCACAAGCAAAGTGGGGAAAAATATTGACCTTTGATATTTTCCTCTGTACGAGTGAAACACCCTATACCGTGCCAATTTACAAAAAGGGAAGTAAGAAGGAAGTATGAAATTATAGGCCTGTTAGTTTGACATCATTGGTAGGAAAGTTACTAGAAAGAATTATAAATAATAATATCAAAGATCATTTGGAGAATTTTAATCTTATTTATAGTTCACACCATGGATTTAGATCAGGAAGGTCTTGTTTGTCTAATCTCTTAGATTTTTTAGAATTTGTAACTGATCAGGTAGATAATGGAAATGTAGATGTTATTTATTTGGATTTTAATAAAGCATTTGACAAGGTTCCACATAAGAGAATTCTTTATAAATTAAGGGCTCATATGGGGCATTCCAGGACAGATCATGCAGTGCTTAACACTTAATTTGTTGTATAGCATTGGTGATACCAAAAACCCAAAATTTCAAGTTTCAGATTGATCAGACTTATGGTTCAAAAGTTATGGCCTTTCTAACTTGGGGGGGGGGGGGGGGGGGGGGTCTCAGGGACCCCCATTTCAAATTACCATATCTTAACCCCTAATTGAGATAGAAGAATGATTCAAATTGCATTTGAAAGGTAATTTGTCAAATATTAAATAAGTATAGACATGGATAGCAGCTTAGTTGAGGAGTAAAAAGTTGACAATTTTTATTATTAAAGGAGGGTTTTACCCCACTACCTCAATAGGTTTTATAAAAATTTTCATATCAGATTAAGCCCAAATTGTATCTGTATAAGTGGCACTTAAGAAATTGTTGTGTATTTACGTGTAAACCATGTGTTTTGAGATTTGAATAGTGATAACTTCACTGAAAAAAATCAAATTTCTTGCAAATTGTCAAATATAAAATTATTTTACCCTTTTCTTATTGAAGTTGAAGGTGATGCTGGACCATCCAATAAACAAGATCTTAAAAAAAATGGAGAAAGATACTGCACAGTATGTAAGAAATTGTATGTAAATTAGATTGTTTTAATACTCTGTCTCTTACCTGTAAGAGACCACCATAAATGCAGCTAAATATGATATAAGGCAATTAAATTAACAGTACTTATTAATATACTATAAGAATGATCTTTGAAACTCTTGAATTTTATTCAATTCATAATATTTAGTCAAAAATATTGCAATGATTTACATTATGTATTTTTCTTCTTTTAAACAGGTTTGAGATGCTGATTGATGAATGATCTTAAAGAAGAATTCAACTTGACATCTTCCTATCAATGAAAACTTCAGATACTTACTGTCTCCTTTTACAATTACTAGAACCCAACAGTTTTTCAAGGCCACTAGGTACACTGTTGATAAAGCTAGACATTTGAGAGCTCAATTTGGCATTCTTCCAGAAGTTCCCAAGTACAGTAAAGGAAAAAAATTAACTGAAGAAACAATATCCAGAGTAAAGGTTTTCTATGAAGAATTTAGAGTGGAGTGAAAAAATCTAAAGTGCCAGGATAAAAATTGAGGGGGTCTAGATAGTTGTCTTTTGTCCAGGATTAAATTTTAAAACCAATTTTGGGCATCCAAAACTGTGATTGCTACCGGCCAATTTATATAAACTGTATGTGCATGTCATGAAAATTTGAACCCAGTGACCTATCTTGGGTTCTGGAAATGATAGAAAGACAATTTAAAAACTTTTTATGATATATTTTTTACATCTGAAGCAGATTAAAATATTTGCAGAGGGCTGCAGGCTCAATAATGCATCAAAAAATCCATATATCTCTATATTTGCTCAAAAAATGCAATTTTAAAAAAATAATGCATAGTCAGATGTTAAGACAGTGACATAGTTAAAATTCTTGATGGAGGTCACAGATTTTGAAGCCCACGCTCATTCCCCAATGGAAAGCTTCCTCTTGGTAAAGAGGTCATCCAACATGTAATGGCAGAATAGAACTGGACAACCAGACAAACAGCTAATACGGTTGTACTAAGTCTGATTGAACACTAGATTTGGTGCAATGTCTAATGTCTATCCAATTTCATACCCCAGTGTCACCAGTAAGATTCAGGATCTAGTCAAAGAATTTTTGAGGTAAGACTCAAATTTTCAGTCCCTTACAAAAAGATTTAAAGTATGTCATACTTTTGTAAATTTCATAGTTACATCTATTTGTTTGTGACAGTAATTTTATTAACATAATCATGTGACTCAGTGATTTGCAAATCATAAGAATGATCAGTAATAAATTCTGTTTCAACTAGAACTTAACCTAGGGTTTATAATTGAAATCTGCATTCACAACATTAAAGTTTTGGTAATTTTGTAGATTTGATAGATATCCAAAAAAGAAATATGGTGACAAGCTCTTGAGTGATCTTTTTTCCTTCATTAAAAAAACTTCCAAGTTGTTTGATATCTTCTGTGAGAACTCAAATTGGAGAAAAGATTTGGAACATTTGTATCAACTCAAAATGACAGAAGACAGGCATTCTATGTCAAGTGTACACACTTTTTGGTGATTTCTGCCACTCATCTCACCGATTTTAATGATTTTTGGTGTGGTAGTTGGGTATGATGAGTAATGAAGTGTGACCAAATTTTAGCCACTTGGGTCAAATAGTTTGGGAGTAATGACACCCCCCCCCCCCCCCCCCAAATTTGGAGTCAGCAATGTAACCACATGATTTTGAAAGGTCATAACTCAGGATCTAATGGATGGATTTTAATGATTTTGGTGTCAAAATGCTCAGAAAAGACAGCAGAATAACTTTAATTTTATGCACAGTGTGTGTACATTCTGTTCAAAAGAAGTTGCATTTATATTTCACCTTTGACCTTGACCTCAGGTCAGAGTTCAAAATTCAAGGTCATAAAGACCTTTAGATGAAGCATATTCAAGCAAAAAATTGGAGTGGAATCTCCATGGGTTTGCATTTGAAATTGTGCATGTTGAAAATTTTGAGTATTTTATTTAAGATAACTTCACAAATAGTTCATATATATACATATAATATAGCTACATACATGATTTCATATTTACCTATAGGTAAGCATCAAGATTTTTACAAACAAATTATTTGGTTATCTAAAAGTATCAATAATTTTTATCACAAATTCTATATAATTTTTGCAGTTAAAAATAACTTGAAATTTAGGTGTTTGAAGTTTGAACAATGACTAACTTGTACAGGTATTTCTGATGAATTAACAATTCATATTGCCGTGCTAAACCTGAAAAATATAAATTTTATACATATTCAAAATTTAAGTAAAATGATCATGATAAGGAGTTGTTTAAAAAATTAATTAGCAAGGTAGGTAGTTAAACCCCTTAGTTACTTCCCAAGGCCTAGGTCTGTACCTCGTTCCAACTTCCGAAGAACCTAGGCCTAGATACTATGCAGGGTGCCAAAACAGGTTCTTTTTCATTCTGTATTAGTTTAGAGATCTTATATATTCTACTGTATGGCAGAAACAAGCATAGGCATCAGGCACGCGCTTGTGGAGAAAATAAATTTTCTAACCTCTAAGGTACTAGGATTCTAACCCAGGACCATTTATTCACAGTCACAGGCTCTAACGACTAGAGGGTTAGAGGGATTTCTGCCATTTAATAATAATTTAATATTAGGAAGCTGTACAATTTAAGATAGACTAATACTTAGAACTGTATTCATAAGTGTAATTATTAAAATATAGTTAGTTACAGTATATAGGCATACATGTCAATAAGCAATTTAAATAGCAATACTCACATTTTCCATGCAGTTGTAAGTTTTTTATTATATGTTTTTGACTAAGCTTGTATCCAGTTTCTCGATTACTTTTTAAGATGACACTTTTTCAGGATCATATTGGCTTCATTAGTTTCCTTTTTTGTGATTGTATATGTTCTTCCAGTAGCTGTCATTGGTTTATGATTGTGAGGATGTTGGACAAATCTACTGTAAGTATATCAGGATTTTCAGGATAAGTAAATGACTTGTTTGGGCCACAAGGGTGAAGGACATTTACTTTCACTTCACCCTCACCAGGATATGTTTCCACCACACACCCAATCCACCAGTGGTTATCATACTCCACTGTTACATATCCTGTGACATTTTCAATTAATTGAGTGGCTTGTTGGTGGGAAGCGAATTCCTTTCAACTTTCAACTGAGGCGCTGTACATTTGTACTTCTAAACAATTTTTTGTCAGTGGTATAAATGAATATAATTTTTTAGTTCCTGGTATGATTCTCACTTTTGCTAAAATTGGATCTAAAAATTCTCTCTCATTTCAGTATTGTTCTTGTGTTGCAAAGCTAAAAGACATTTGAGTCAATTTTAAGGAACAGAATCAAAAAATCTTTTGGGGACAGAATTTGATTTTCAAATGGCCTACAAAGACTTTCTTTTGATGCTTCCTTTTTGATGGTTCCTTCGACACCATCCAATGGTCCCTTGCAGGTGCAGACTGGCCCCAGCAGCCCACTGGCCTGTGGGCCCTTTCCATTGGGGGCCCTAAATTTGTTCGACGTATTACTATATAAGACCTCAGGGGTGTTCACAGGGGTCAAAAAAGTGCCAACATGGCAACGTATGTTGGCGACAAAAGGCATTAAAAACTTTCCACTTTTTTTAATACTAGTAAAATAATTAATATTTAAATTGTTTAGGATTATTAACTTTAGTTTATTCATTGATAAATTATGTCCATTTAAATAAATTTATTATAATATACAGGGTGTCAAAAGTCTCTATACATAGGCAAAATGGTCATTTTATTATGCAATCACTTGTGAGTCACAAAATATGCTCTATGTGGGCACCATTACACTGAATGCACATATGGATGCATTGCTCTTAGTCATGGCAAACACGCGTTAACACGTCTGGTGTTATGCGTGCACACGCATCACAAATGCGTTCTTTTAGGTGGTCCATGTTTTGTATTTTCACCTGGTACACCATGGCCTTCAAGTGCCCTCACAAGTAAAAATCAAGGTGGGGTGAGGTCTGGGGACCTCTGTGGCCACTCCACGGGACCATGGCAGCCAATCCAGCGACTTGGAAACTGTTGATCCAGCCACTGGCGCCAAATACCATAATGGGGTGGCACCCCATCTTGCTGAAAGTACGCTGGAAATCCCCCATCCTCGTTCAGCAGGGATGGCATGACTGTGCCTTGCAGCATGTTTAGATACATTTCAGCATTCAGATTGGTGTCAATGAAAAAAGGGCCAACAATTGTGTTGCCCCATATCCCACACCACACCATCACTTTTCCAGCGCCTTGCGTCTTTGAGGGACTCATCCAGTGGGGTTGTCATCACTCCAATAACATATGTTTTGACGATTAACCTCTCCATGAACATAAAAGTTGGCTTCATCTGAAGACAGGATACCAGCCGAGAACTCTGTGTCTTCATCCACTTTTGTTCTTGCCCATTCACAGAATTCCAGCCACCTGTCCTGGTCATCTTCGCTAAGATACTGCAACATTTGTATTTTGTATGGATGCCATCTGTGCTCTTTCATAATGCAGATGATACTCCTTTGGCTGACACCGCATTCTGCAGACATCCATTGAGTGCTTTTTTGGACTCTTTGCGAATGCTGCCAGCACCATGGTCACTGTGCCTTCATCAGTGGCTGTTCATGGATGGCCACTTCTTGGTTAGTCTGCAACACTTCCAGTCTTCTTGAACTTCTCAATGAGTTTGGCAATGGTGTCATGTGTGATGTGCGTGCTGGGGGCGTGTCTCCTGTTAAAATCCTCAGCAACTTTGCGACAGCTTCCTGATCCTGCCAGAAGAATGATCTCTATACGCTCTTCTTGGGACAAAGGCATCTCAGCACATCACCTACAAAAAAATTAAAAATAAATATCATTTATTTATCATGACCATTTTGCCTATGTATGGAGACTTTTGACTCACCCTGTATTTATTTTATTTGTTGAAAATTAATTAAATATGTTAAAAATCGCTATGTTGCCAAATGCATTTCTGAGATTTTTAGTATAACCAATCAGCACTCTAGGACACTAATTTTGGCGTGAAAAATAAAATTCAGTAAATAGTGTAAGTATTTTTTTTAAGCAGTGTGGCCTACTGTTGATAATGGGCCCATCTGTAATAGTTTAAGTAAGTGACATTTTAGTCTGGGATTGAAAAAAATCTTTCTACTTCAACGTTTTTTATGATTTTCATGAATAACTTTCATATTGTAATGAACATATATATATATATATATATATATATATATATATATATATAGCAAACCCACAAAGAAAAAGAAAAATGATTCCAAGGCCTTTAGTGTATTCAGAAGTACACCTCGTCATTCCCTGACTGTATTAATTAGATTTGATTTTGGTTGAGTACAAAATTATATTCAAAACTCTCAGGGATTTACAGGTCATGACAAAATTACTAGATTTTTGAAACATCCATAACACTTTTTTGGGGGCCCTCTCAGTTACACCTGGCTGGTGGAAATTTTTGAGCCAGTCTACGCCTGGTCCCTTGCCATGGCTGGTAACAAAAAATTCCACTCAGCCTTAACTCCAAATTCTTCATGGTGGCATAAATTTAAAAAGTTTTTGCAGTTTTTGTATTGACCTGTGCATCCATCGGTAAAATAGGTAATTCTGTTTAGTAGCTGAAAATTTGACTTAAGATGATTTATTAAAACTTTTATGAATAGATGCACTGCAACAGTTGGTCCCAGACAATTGGTCCAATTAGACAATTCATCCAAGGGACCATTTTTCCAAGAACGATTCGTCCAATCGGCATTAAATGGAATGAAGTTAAATGAAACTTAGAAAAAAACTTTATTTACAGAAATTGATATAATAATTATTGAATTACTTTGTTTATTTATAAAGCATACTATAGCTAAAGGCTACATATTACTTTGTTTATTTATAAAACATACTATAGCTAAAAGCTACATATTAAACTAAAAGCATAAAGCATACTTATTAACTAAGAGAAAAATGCATAAAAGGAGGATTAAATTAAAACTTCAGATTGTGAGTTAATGCCCGCAGGTAGTCTAAAAGCGCATATTCTTCTTTCTCATGAAACACAGTTAAAATTCTGTTTTCTCGCTGTATATCCTTATGTTTTAAATTTTATTTAAATTCCCCACGAATGATACATTCTATTTCATCTTCAGTATGTTTTTGCTCTTTTTGTAGCTCAGCTATCATTTTAAAAAGTCCAACATGAGCCGACCCTACTAAAGTTTTGAAATGACGATGCCATGCTTCTACCTTATTTTGAGTTCTTGGTATACCTGTTTCTAATCTATCATGTACAGACCAGAAAGATGGTGGAAAAAGTAGTGGATGTCTCACTTCTTGATCGCATAATACTTGATGGATTTTTCCACGAACATAATTTTCTTCGAAATAAGTAGTTACAAGAATGCCTTCTTCAGGAATTATGGGTTTAAGTTGTATCCATGCTTCTTCAATCTTGTTTGGTGGAAGAAAAGCAAGGGCCGCCATTTGCCTAATTTTTAATGAGAAGTTTTCATCATTGGCATATAAAGATTTCAAACCAGATGAAATTACTTTTCTGTATATGCTTTGTCCAAAATGGAAGAAGCAACCCTTGTTGACCGTACCAGGAATTTCACATCTACTTGCATTTATAGCTCCTATTTCGAAGTCAGTGATTATCATCTCAGGAGCGAGGATGATTTGGTTTTCAGCAGCATAGTCAAGAAGATCGCGAAAAAATTGGATATAACATTCAGTGTTTTTTTGTGACATTAGTACATAAACCAAAGGTAAGATGCAGCTTCTTTCATGCGGCCTAACAGGAGCGTGAATTGTGTATAGCTGTGTAAAAACTGTTGGGATGGTCTTAAATGTTCCATCAATAATCAAAAAAGGAGCTGATTCAAGTTTCTTTAAATTGAAAGTGGTGGTAAATATCAAGATCCTATCATTTCCAATACTTGATTCTTTAACTAAAAATATTTCTCCAGAAAGTGTGTTTCTGTATTTGTCTGGAATAGATAAGTTATCCAGATTTGTTGGTTCCAGAGGTCCTTCCTTTCATACTCTGCTTACAATCTTCTTTAACGATTCTTTCTTCCCAATATATGGTACGATTGATGAATCAACTTGACTAACTACCCCTTGAATGATTTGAGAAGGTTTTTCACCAGTGTCCTTGGCTTTTTGTTTAATTTCATTATGGCATTTCACTACATGAACATGACTAGACTCAGAGGATCCACAAGTATGTTCACTTTCACTTTTTAAGTAATGACAGTTTTCTTCGAGATTTGTAATTGCAGTACCTTTACACACTCTATTTTCACATCTCCAATAATATGTTTTTTTCTACTCATCTTTTGAATTTTTTTCCAGTGCAGTGTAAACAAATATCCACTCACTGCAAGCTTTTCCTTTCCTCTTTCGGATAACACTATTTCACACACACACACCACTCCATGGGTTTCACAAAAGCAGTTCTAAAGGGAAAAGAGATGTGACTCTTATGAAATCTAACACAGTAATGTTGTAAGTCGAACCCCAACATTTCCACGTAAACTATTGGTTTTAAGCTATACTCGTCATTGTATACACTACCAGTTGGTATTGGACCAATCGTATTGGATCAATCATATTGGACCAATCATCATTGGACCAATCGTCATTAGACCAATCGTACCCAACCCGCAACAGTATCATGTGTATTACACTCTGAGATAATAGAGAGCTGTGATTTACTTTTTCTTGCTCTTTGTAATAATAAACCCATGGATGAAGAGTCGCTTGGCAATTATTCCAGTGAAATCCTTGAGCACAATCTTGGACTACAAAGGAATAGTTTTCGGAAAAGTCCCCAATCACCAAAAAATCACCTTCATCCAGTTCATTTTTTCTTTTTTCTAAATACTTGGCTTGTTCTTTGGCAATGAAATTATGATACCTTAGTCGAGAAATAAAGGTATCTAGGAAATCTTCTAAATTTTAAACAACACAGTCCAGCTGAGATCGATCTGTTGTTGTCCAGTGTTTGTACTGGTAATTTCTGCCATTCTAGAACCTGTCATCATTAACTTAACATCCTGAGGAATTGTGCAGATGCACATACTATGCTTCCTACTTGCTTCCACCAAAACACATTCTTTGGGGCATAGCATCGCAAATTTTGAAAATCCTACAGAGCGAGCTGGAAACTTAAACTTAAATTGTTGATACAGTAAACCCTCGATAAGTCGGACTTCGATGAGTCGGAATTCGGGATGAGTCAGACTCGTCTGAGTCTTTGAGTCTCTAACACAGAATACATTTTTTCAGTGTACAATACAGTGAAGTGCTTTTTTTCCTATGTCAAGTGCCATTATTATTTTGTTTCTTTTACTAAGTGAAGTGTTTCTTTAATACTGTATTGTACGAAAAGGTAAACAATAAAAATTTTTGTGTTTCACACTCAAAATAATTCCAGCAATGGTAAGTGAAACAAAGTTTTATAATTTTTTAATGTTTATTTTGTTTATTTTGAACACTGTATTAGACTCACTAATCAAACTTAAAAGGTTAGAGAATATTTATGCCTCTTTAGGGGTAAATAGGGGGGGGGGGGGGGTAATTAAGGTAATTTGCGATGAGTCGGACTTTTCAATGAGTCAGACTGGCTAGAGCCCTATATAGTCCGACTTATCGAGGGTTTACTGTATGCTTCTTTTAGATTACATGAAACTAAACCTCTTTTAATATTTTTTTCGTTCACCATTTTCTTTTATTGTTACACAGTCTTTCTTGCCTGCCATTTGTCTACTTATTTCATCATTTCTAATAAACTCTTTAACAGTGTTATTTACTTCCAGTGGCAATTTTCCCCTTTCTTTTGGATTCAGTGACGACAATACTCCCTTTTCTTTTGCAAGCTGCTGAGCCTGAACAGCCATTCTTTGTGAACAGTTAAATTCTTGAATTAGTTTTCTTACACTCATTAAATGGTGCAAAAACAGTTAGAATCATAATTTGGTCATGTTTATCTGAGTTTTGATATTTATCTTTCAATGTTTGGACAACTACTTCTGGCTCGGACAGTTTGTCTACATTTGATGGACCTGGCTCTTGAGGAATTTCACCTACCGTATCTAAGTGTCTTCTTACTGAACTTTGTATTTTGGCCATTTTTGTTGGGAGGTATGCTTCATTTCTTTGAATCTTGCGCTTGACAATCGGACTTTCCCCAATCATGGCGGTTGTCTCATTCATTGCTGACAATTCAGCCTCCTTGTCAACAGAAACATCATCTGATGACACAGTTTCCATAGTAGTACCAGACGAGTTTGATGATAATATTTCTGGTTCTGCTATATTTTGAATTTGTAAAATAGGTAAGGAAAGTTTTTTCTGCATGATGAACATAACTTTCAGTCTGGCTTCAAATGATTTGGAAATTTTTCTATCAGTGATTGTGAAGCAGGCTGAAGATCAGAAGATTTTAATTTATTGTGGGAATTGAATGGATCACAACAATATTTTGATGACATTTTATCAGCATATAGTCAAAACCTGAAAAAACACAAATTTAACATGATTAAATATACAAATTATATAGGTACTGTGATGAAAATTATTGTTCTTTTAGAGCAGCAAATACCTTAATATTTGCAAAAACTTAATATATACAGTTTATTTATCAAACCGTGAATGTAGCTATATTTATACATACAGGGTCCACAAAAAAAAAAAGGAGCATGATGAAAATGTTTACTGTACATTTATTTTTACACATAATTACAAATAACTTATTTTAGGCAAATAAGCAACAAATAAACTAAGTTAGTACCAAATTTCATGTCAATACGTCAAAAATTAAAGAAAATATAAAAGTTTTACTATATGTCATATAATTTTACAATTTCCAAAGAAAACAAAATTATAAGACTAAAAAAATTGTTCGATATGTTTGCCAGAAATGTTTACTGTACATTTATTTTTACACATAATGACAAATAATTTATTTTAGGCAAATAAGCAACAAATAAACTAAGTTAGTACCAAATTTCATGTTAATTTCTGCCTGTGTATCCGTTTATAAGGTTTTAGTTCAAGGTCGTTTTTAATAATGTTTCTGACGCTACTTTCGGATATGCTCAACTCATTAGCAATTCTGGACGGTGTCACGTGAGTCCCTGGTCTGCCTTCTTGACTACAAATTCTTAGTTCCACATCTCTGATGTTTTCTTCGGTTCGAACTGATCTTGGCCTCCTGCTTCCTTGTTTCCTTTCAGTACTTTCAGTTTCGTTCATTTTTCTTAACAGCTTGTCCAAACCTCCTTTCAACCATGGTTTATTCGGAAACTCTTGTAATAATTTTATTGCGCCATAATTTTTATCAAGTCTATAATGTTTTATTAATATTTTATCTTCTTTAGAAAAGGGCATATTATCATTTTTATTGATTAAAATTATTTAGGCATCTGAAAAAAATAATTTAAAATGAGAAAAACATTAAATTTTTACGCGGAAATTCACTTTTTTAGTCATTGCACGTTTGTGGCCATAAAATCTTTATTTTATGACCGATTTTGATGAAATTTGTTTTATACAACTCTGGGCTCTTTTATCTTTAGCTAGATATATAACATTTAAGGGTCCGGCAAAAAATGCGGGAGTGAGAGCAATTTTTGTCATGCTCCTTTTTTTTTGGCGGACCCTGTATATACATATATTTATATACATACATATATATGGACTATTTGTGAAGTTATCTTAACCCCTTCCATACAATGATGCCACTGTTGGCATCATGGGAAGTCTTTATTATCCCTGCAATGATGCCAAGGTTGGAGTCATCATGCTTAAGTTTATTTATTCGAAGAAAAATATCTTGTAATGCTTATCAGAGCATTCCTGAGTGTCTTGTAATGCTCTTCAATATGAGTGGCATCATTTTTATCAACCAATCAAATGCTTTTCAATGAGTGATGTCATTGTGGACAACTGGTCCACAAGTACCTGATTGGCACACTTTTTGGAGACTCAAAATATAACGATGATGGCAACAATTTGCACTAATAGAGGAGTGCCTAAAGAGCTTGTTGATGAGCATCTAGAGCAGTGGTGGCCAACCTTTTTTTGATGCATGCCATTTTTAGGTTAGGTTTAATTCGGATGCGCCAAAAAAAAATTCGTGAAAAAATTAATAATAAAATATATTATAATATTTACCTTAAATAGAAATATAATGTGAAAAATATTTACCTTAATGACCTCGATGCGCCACTTCAAAGTACTTGATGCGCCACCTTTGGCGCAATGCACCGCGGTTGGCCACCACTGATCTAGAGCATTATGAAGCGGCTTTTGTTCACAAAGACAATGCACTTATAGTGAAATGGGAAGACCGAAGATCAGTGTATGTGATAACTACAAAATATTCAGCTGGTTTTGTTGAAAAGGATAAAACATACTTTGGGGGAACCAGAAAATTTTACAAAACAACCAAACCACATAGAAAAGTATAATGAATACATGGGAGGAGTCGATAAAGTAGATCAGTATCTGGAGCCTTTTGACCCAAGTTGTAAATCCCATGCATGGTTCAAGAAGCTTGGCCTACACTTGCTGATGCATATGCTGCTAAATAGTTTTGTCCACAAAAATACCATAAAAGAAAATTTTACTTTCAAGCGGTATATCATAATGGTAGTACAGCAAGCTCTAGAAACGCATAATTTAGAAGGAATTGCTACTCAAGACAAATTCATTGCCAGCAATCCTCGTGTATAGGTCGTAAGCGAAAGCCTGAAAAAGCTGTCCATGCTCTAGTTCCTATTGAACCTTTGCGTGGTAGTTCAAATATGTATCCAAAAAAGTGATGCAGAGTGTTATCCAAAATGTAAGGAAACAAGAAAGTGTTGCATTGGATGCCCTGAAAAACCAGGCTTATGCAGTATAGATCACTTCAAAAAAATGGCATAATAAAGAAGATTCTTCTAATTAGGTAAGTTTACTTCAATAAATTTATATACTGTATTGATATTTTCATATATTTTTAAAAACAGACATGTTATATCAGTAGGGTAATATGTTTATAATTATGCTTAAAAAGATAAAACATTAAAATTAATTACTTTATTGGAAGTAAAAAAAAGTCATTTTGCACTACATGCAGCAATTCTCGTGATTCGTATGGAAGGGGTTAAATAAAATGCTCAAAATTTTCTTTCAACATGCACAATTTCAAATGCTTGTGGAAAGCAAACCCATGGAGATCCCACTCCAATTTTTTGCTTGAATATGCTTCATCTAAAGGTCTTTACTTATGCCAATTTTCATGACCTTGAATTTTGAACTGTGACCTGAGGTCAAGGTCAAAGGTGAAATATAAATGCAAGAGTTTTTTAATGGAAATGTACGCACTCTGTCCATAAAATTAGTTATTCTGCTGTCTTTTCAGAGCATTTTGACACCAAAATCATTAAAATCCATCCATTAGATCCTGAGCTATGACCTTTCAAAATCACGACATTACACTGCTGACCCCAAATTTGGGGGGTCATTACTCCCAAACTATTTGACCCAAGTGGCTAAAATTTGGTCACGCTTCATTACTCATCATACCCAACTACCACACCAAAAATCATTAAAATCAGTGAGATGACCTGACATAAGGTGTGTACACTTGACATGGAATGCCTCATTTGTCATGTGATCTCTCTTCGCTTCCCTCCATCTCCATCATCCTTTGTGATGTAAGTTCTATTGAGCATCCTCTTCCAGAAGAGACCCGTTTCGTCCACATTAAAAACTTGTTGAGGAAGATAGTCTTCCTCATCAACAAGCAGCTTAAAACTCTTCCTTAAATTTTTCAGCAGCCTCTTTATCAGAACTAGCTCCTTCACCATGGCTGACAACACCTTTTATCTCAGACCTCCTTTTAAACCTTTCAAACCAGCCTTTGCTGGCGTTAAATTCAGGCAGTTTCTTCAAGCAGTTTCTTCCTTTAAATCATCATAGATTTTCTTGGCATATTCACAAATTGCTTGTGAACTTACATAATCACCCCATTTTTGGATTTCTCTAATCCAAATCATAAGAAGCTATTCCATTTCAACCACCAAGTCTCTGCCCTTCACTATATGAGTCAAAGCATCGGTAACTTTCACAGATTTTATTTTGTCTTTATTTTTAAAAATTGTTGAAATGGTTGATTGCACAAAACCATATTCTTTCATCAACTCTTTCTCTGTAGCACCTTCCTCATGCTTTCTTATTATCTCCTGCTTCATTTTAATAGTGATAACATTCTTCGACTTTGGTTTAGGGGCAATGATGAAAATTTTTCACAAAGTTTTTTTATCGTTCTTAATCCTTTACAATTTTTAATTTTTATTTAAACAAACACTTTAATATGCACTATAAATAACTGCAGCGTACATTTGCACTGTAAAATATATTGTACAATATAGATTTATAACAAAATCACTTAAGCATCCACTAGAATCTTTGAGATAACTGCGTCACTTGTAAACAATAACAAACTTTGTAAACATCAGACGCACCACTCTATTTTAATTAAAAACAATCTTTATTTGCTTTTAAATTTCAATTAAAATTACACCACAGTATGTATTAAGGTGCACTGTAAATTATTATCACAATAGATAGTTATATTTATTAAAATATAAACTATATTACATAGATAATTTCTAAACAAAATCACAGAGCATCACCCATTACAGCATACAATAATAAACTGACCATGCGTGGTTGCTAGTGTTGCAAAAAAAACTTTTTTTAATTCGTTTTTTTTTTTTTTTTTTTTTTTTACAAAAAAAGTGTTTTTTGTTTTTTGTTTTTTTTTATAAAATTGGTATATAGATATTATCCCTTCTTTATTTTGAAACAAAAGTACACGTATGTTGTTCTCATTGTAACATTGATTTCAAGGAGTAACGAAAACAAAAAAGGTTTAAATCCATTTTTCATTATTTTTCCTTTTAATAAAGGTTGACACTGCCCCTAAAAAGACTCTAGACACAAGCCCAATTATAAAATCCATTGTAAATTTATATTAACTAAAAAAAATACACTTTCAACATTTTTTTTCATCATCATTCATCATTTGAGGAGTCATAGAGAGTCATTCATCATACATTGAGTTTTCAGACTCTGCTTCAGACTGAATAGAACATTTCATTCCCTTCATGATCATACTCTCTGCTTGATGATGGCCATTCTTGTGCTTGGAGAGTTGTCTGGGACATGTTTTGCTTCTGCTGAGCACCTGCTTCAGATTCATGGTCTTGTGGTTCATTGTGATCACCCAAAGCATGGTTATGAGCAATGAAAACTAGCTTAGATGCTCTATCAGTTGTCAGTCAGTTCCGTTTGACTGAGTGGATCCATGAGTGGCGACTGAAAGAGCATTCCACAGCTGCACTAGTTGGGGGCAGGTTGAGAATATTTGCTGCAACCTTGGAGAGCTGGGTCGAACCACAAATTCCATTCCACCAGCTTGTTGGATTCGCCTGTGCAGCTGCCTTCCAGACAAAAGGCTTTGCAAAGATATTCTCTTTTGATCGGTAGTCAGCTAACTCTCCCAATGTCTTGCTATCATCCACAGATGGAACAGCTACAGATATCTCTTGTATGACTTCCATGGCATCCACCTGAAATACAATTTGTAACACATTAAATATAAAATAATATCAAATAATAGATAATGAATGTCTGCAAAATAAGAACATAAATCAATATTCGGTGCTAGTTGTAAAATCAACAACTTACTATTTCTTCTCCAGAGATGTGGCATCCTTTGTAGCGAGGATCAAGAAGATTTGCTGCCAGGTAGATACTTCTAAGAAGAAACTTTCTCCGTTTAGGAATAATTCCCTTAAAACAATCTTCTTCGCTCTTCTGTATTGGGCTCGAGGAGAGATTCTTCTCGAAGGATTGTTGAAGGTCATTAAATATCTTTGGTACAATAGAGAGGTATTTGTTGTCCCCTTCTACTGCAGTGATAGCATCAGAAACTGGCTTCAACAACTTCAAAGATCCATCCAGTTTATCCCAGAAGACTTCAGTATATATACACTAGTATATATACACAACAGAATTAGCTAATATAAAAAAAAACCAAAAAAAATTTTTTTTTTTGGGTTGCAACACTAGTGGTTGCCGCATCACGTGGGTTCAAAACGTGTTTGGAACAATAATGCAGCGCATAACACACTGCAAATTTTTGATGCAATGTGAATACATTATGCTGTATGAGAGCTGCAACGTGATATGAAATAACGCAGTGTGAATACAACATACTGCAGGGGTCCACTGTATATATATTTTAAATATCTTTAAAAACAATTCAACATTATATATGTATATATACAGTTTGTAATTGTATATAGGTAATGTCCATAGTAACCTGTTTTTGTTTAGCTGGACTGACATCTCCTCAAAAACAAAGAAAAGGAACTTCCAAACTGAACAAGACAACAGACAAAATCAAGAGAATTTTAGAGTCTGCATATGGTATTGAACTACCAGAAGCTGGTACATCAAAGAAACAGCACCATTGTGAAGAGGAAAATCATGCTCTACAGATGCGAGTACCTACTGTATTTGTTTAGATCAATATTCAGTGTCACTTATTCTCGCTCAAAACATTCATTTATATTGCTCAATTGTCATCTAAAAATTTAAAACAGTAGTACCAGTACCTATAATATATTAATTCAAGAGGTATCTCAGAATATATAGCTACCTCAGTACTGTAGGTGTACAGACATCCAATTTTATTAATGGGTTCTATTTGAACTGTGTATAGGGTCATTCCAGGACAAATCATGCAAAAAAAATACACAATGCCATTGACTAAGTCATAGAGAAGAGTAATTGAGGTACAAAATAATAAAATCTTGAATATCTGTATCATAGGGGGTGGGGCTCCCAAAAAATATTCAAACTGATACAACTTTTTAACTATTTGATTAAATGCATTTTATTACTTGGGGTCAATTATTCTTTAGGATTTGAGCTTTCAAATGGTTTTTAAATTTTTTTCCTAACCAAGTTATAGACATAAAAATTAAAGGGCCAGCCCCCACCACCAAAATTGGGGGGCCCATAACTTTTGAACCATTACTCTGATTGCTCTGAAACTCGAAATTTCATGTTTTTCAGCATAAACAACCCTGTATGGGCAATTTTAAGCAAAATCTAAGTGGTTGTGTTTTCAGGCAATGCCTGATTTGTCCTGGAATGACCCTATATACAGGGTGTCCGAGAATTATCTGTACAATTTTTGGCTATTATTAAAAGTCAACCATGAAGTGTAGAAATTCCAGTGTTGTCCCATTTTACAGAGAAACTCATTGTTTTTTCTGATAAGTTTTGACAAGTTTTTCTTTTTTGTACGCAGGTGACAGACATTGATGATTTAAAAGCTATTGAGCGAATTGATGTGGATATGCTGCAGCGTACAATAATTTAGGCCGGGCTGAAACTCAAGATAGAATTAATCAGAGTCATTAACAGTTGGCTTTTGATATAAAAATAAGATTCCTGAAAAAAATAATTGGTGGCCACCAATGTGTGTCCGGCCACCCCCGTTTTTGTAAAAACATCTAATGCCGCACTAGCAAAATCAGGAAAATGGCAATATCTCTTCTTCTGAACAGGCTAGAGAGATGGTTTGCATACCAAAAGATGCAGAATTTGATTTAGAACACATTATTAAGAGCGATATTTTTTCATAAAACCTTTAGTTTTTGAGTTATTTTAGAAAAACTAATTTTTGGGGCCCATAGACCGCCTTTTGATGGACCTTAGTGACAAAAGAAATTCTAAAATAAGCATGATTTGGCTTTTTGATTACTAACTACCTCGACCATTTTACCCAGGAGAGTGGCAAAGGCATTGACATTGCTCATGGCATTTATAAGATCATTAAAGGGACAGAACTTGAGGCCAAATTAAACTTGGTTAAAGCAGATGGGACAAATACTAACACAG
The DNA here is from genome assembly GCA_023014485.1 of Bathynomus jamesi. Lineage (NCBI taxonomy): Eukaryota > Metazoa > Arthropoda > Malacostraca > Isopoda > Cirolanidae > Bathynomus > Bathynomus jamesi. The sequence goes on along the minus strand of JAJOZX010009887.1, from coordinate 53,870 downwards.
GACATATGCATGGGTCAATCAGATATTTGGAAATGTTTTTAGGGCAATCTCTTCAGTGGGATATTTGTCTTCTGCATCTAAATGAATTGCCACTTAGAAACATCTTCATAACTTTAGATGGGACAACAAAAAGTCCAGACAAATTTTCTGGCCCTATTGGTTCTCAGCTCAATGGGGATGTGTCAGAATGGAATGTTGTGGACTTCAAATCTATACCTTATCCTGCATTTGTGCTTCTACCAAATGAGGTGGTCAATAATTTATCAACAGACCAATACTATGGATACTGCATCTGCTGGGCAATTATTACTGGTGAAGTGGATGAAGACCTTGCACTCTTAGAAGTTGGCCTGCTAAATCACTCTCGATGGCTCACCTTAGCCTGTAGAATTCTTCGCTTTTATGTTTCACAAAAAAGACCCAGTAAGAACCTCAAAATCATAGTAGAATTCCTCATCAAAGTATACTTTCACAGTTGGTTCAATATCAAGCTAATAAGAGGCTAAGTGATGGGTCAAGAAACCTATTCAATATGATCCAAAGAGTAAATAAATTCCCTGACAGGAAAATTAGAGAAATTTGTTATGACGTATTAAACAATAATAAACCAAATTTCAGCAAAATCTGAGAGATGAGGGTGTTAGGCACTGGTTGATCTGACAGAGAATGACCCTGAAACCTTTGCTATTGCACTAAACAAATCAAAAACTTTTGACAGATTCTGGCACAAATGGTTTCTGTCCTTCCATCTGTACTTTCCTCTCAAATTTCCTTTCTTGCCAATTTATAGCTGCAGTTGTAAATGGGCACTGTTCTCCTCCTATAGTTAATTTAGGCTGGGCTGAAACTCAAGATAGAATTAATCAGTCATTAACAGTTGGCTTTTGATATAAAAATAAGATTCCTGAAAAAAATAATTGGTGGCCACCAACGTGTGTCCAGCCACCCCCATTTTTGTAAAAACATCTAATGCCGCACTAGCAAAATCAGGAAAATGGCAATATCTCTTCTGAACATGCTAGAGAGATGGTTTGCATACCAAAAGATGCAGAATTTGATTTAGAACAAATTATTAAGTGGGGTATTTTTTCATAAAACCTTTAGTTTTTGAGTTATTTTAGAAAAACTAATTTTGGGGCCCATAGACCCCCTTTCGACAGACCTTAGTGACAAAAGAAATTCTAAAATAAGCATGATTTAGCTTTTTGATTACTAACATTGCCCTAAAACGATGTTGACATGGACATAGTGATCACATGATATGACTTTTCCTTGTTATCTTGCATCCATTATGCTTGATTAAAGAATAGAGGGTGGGGCTGCTTCATGAACTTTTTTAAACGTAATAAATTGAAAACTTGTTTTTTTTCAGGTGCCTTTGTTATAAGTTTCCAACTGCAATTTGTCATTGAATTCAACATTTGCAATATAAAGTATGACTTCTACAAGGAAAACAGTTGCTAAAGTACTTGGTGATGTACATTTTATGCCAGCAGAACAGTTTCCTTTAGGGAAATTGCCTACGTTGAAGCAAGTTATTGAAAGGTGTTTGTGTTTCGGAGACTATAAAACAGATGCTGTACTGAGAGCTACTTCTGAGGAATTGCATAAATTGTGGGTCACATATAATGTTTATCCAATATCAGTAAATGCCATACAGAGCCGACTGAAAACCCAAATAAAGGAATTCAACCGCCTTCTGAAGTATGACAAAAAGAAAAGGGGACCTAAATATCATCAAGATCTGGATGATTTTCTGAAAACTGTAAACGTTTTATTTGACATATATCAACATGATCACAAACTGTTGGCAGATACAGAGTAAAAGCACTTACTAAAAATGACTGAATCTGATTACCAGTTTTATGAGGTAGGTCTGTTGATTGAATTTCAAGTTGTAAATTATTAATTAATATTAATTAATTATCAATTATTAATATTATCAATTATTAATAATTTGCTACAATTTTTAAAGTGGCAAGAGTGGCAAAGGCATTGACATTGCTCATGGCATTTATAAGATCATTAAAGGGACAGAACTTGAGGCCAAATTAAACTTAGTTAAAGCAGATGGGACAAATACTAACACAGGACATATGCATGGGTCAATCAGATATTTGGAAATGTTTTTAGGGCAACCTCTTCAGTGGGATATTTGTCTTCTGCATCTAAATGAATTGCCACTTAGACACATCTTCATAACTTTAGATGGGACAACAAAAAGTCCAGACAAATTTTCTGGCCCTATTGGTTCTCAGCTCAATGGGGATGTGTCAGAATGGAATGTTGTGGACTTCAAATCTATACCTTATCCTGCATTTGTGCTTCTACCAAATGAGGTGGTCAATAATTTATCAACAGACCAATACTATGGATACTGCATCTGCTGGGCAATTATTACTGGTGAAGTGGATGAAGACCTTGCACTCTTAGAAGTTGGCCTGCTAAATCACTCTCAATGGCTCACCTTAGCCTGTAGAATTCTTTGCTTTTATGTTTCACTAAAAAGACCCAGTAAGAACCTCAAAATCATAGTAGAATTCATCATCAAAGTATACTTTCACAGTTGGTTCAATATCAAGGCTAATAAGAGGCTAAGTGATGGGTCAAGAAACCTATTCAATATGATCCAAAGAGTAAATAAATTCCCTGACAGGAAAATTAGTGAAATTTGTTATGACGTATTAAACAATAACAGCTATTTTGCTCATGGTGAAAATATTTTAGTTGGAATGCTGGCTGATGAAGATGAAGAGGTGAGGTGGTGTGCTGTCAATAAAGTTCTGTGTCTGAGGGGAGTTATAGAGGATTTTGATGATGAATCTGGTAGTAGCAATGATTTTGCAGGTGGAATAATTGAAAGTGATGATGAGAATGAAGAGGATCATGAAGGTGGTACTGATGAATATCCTGCTATAGATGAGAATGTTAGGGTCTTTAGAAAGCCAATCATCAATTTCAAAGCTTCTCCATACCACAAGCTGTCTGCTATGTCTCAATGGGAAACTGTTCCACCTGTATTAAAAGAATTCAGTAATGATGAACTGCGTGATATCATTAATACCGCATTGAAACTAGATCATGAGTGCCATAGTCAGAATGTTGAAAGGCACATCAAGCTTGTCACTGAAGCATCCTTGGCTGTTGTAGGTCATGAGCGTAGAGATGGTCTTATTAGAAACAAAATTAGATCACGTAAATTAATGAAAGATTTTGTGTCTAAAAAATATTTTAAGTTCTAGATTATTAATCATGCTAAAATATGACAAAATGACAATTTGTTAATTGTATAATTTAATGTTTGGCATTTTGGAATGTCAAAAAGCATTTTCAATGAATTTAAAATGGCTGATTTTGATTGATTTTGATTGCTGATTGAAAACCACTAATACATGTCAATTTGCAGCTTGAGAATGTTTTATTGTGTTGACATTCAGTTGAAAGGGGGTCTATGGGCCCAAAAAATTAGTTTTACTAAAATAACTCAAAAACTAAAGGTTTTATGAAAAAATACCACTCTTAATAATTTGTTCTAAATCAAATTCTGCATCTTTTGGTATGCAAACCATCTCTCTAGCATGTTCACAAGAAGAGAGATTGCCATTTTCCTGATTTTGCTAGTGCAGCATTAGATGTTTTTACAAAAACAGGGGTGGCCGGACACACGTTGGTGGCCACCAATTATTTTTTTCAGGAATCTTATTTTTATATCAAAAGCCAACTGTTAGTCACTCTGATAAATTAAAATCAAACAAAAATTATAGTTTCAGCCCGGCCTAATAGTTATTAATAGTGATTAATTAACTAAATCAAGGTCCAGGGTTTTTGAGATGCTTGGATTCTCTGTGTTTGAAAGAAGTTGAGGTTATAGACAGGGAAAAAGATGGAATGAGGAAAATTAGATTGCTCCACAGTTGACCAATTGAGGGGATAAAAGATTGAAAATACCAATTAACCCTTGCATTTGATAGCTGGACAGGAAAGGAATGAGAATGTCTCAAAAGTTGGGTACTGCATGCTCTCCTTAATGAAGGAGGCATGCATGCAGTTAAAGAATTCAGAAGAGCAGTTTCCATTATAATAGTGATAGTAAGGAGTGAGGCAATATTGAAGTGGAGAGGGGGGATTGAAGAGTCAATAAGAGGTGGGGAATTGATGAAACAAAAATCCTTTGATTCATCCAGTCAAGTAGAGCTGTGTGGGTTGAACCAACCCACACATGAGAAGTGTATTTCTATACAGGGACAGAGAAGACCTCTGTACAGAGACAGCAACTTGGTGGGGGTGAAGAAACTGTCAGGGGCAGATACAGGGGGGAGGGCAGCACTGAGTTACCTCAAAAATATTTTGATCAATAAATCAAATTTCCCATACCTATCTTTGGTTCACAGCCAGTATCTAGGACAGTACTGACCCAGACACCAAGACAACACAGCCCGTGCAGTTAATGGGTTAAACAATTAAAATTCACTGAAATTTATTTGAGTTTTTGTTCTTATTTTTCAGTTTATTCACTTATAGAAGAACAGAGATGGAATCAGCATCCCACACACCAGTGTCTCCAAAACTGAAACAACATCCTTCTTCACAACAAGCTAGCAACATCCCCTCTTGCAGCAACTCTACATGAACAGCTTTCCATGCAGCAGCATCTACAGTTTCAAGTTCCCCATACTATTCAACAAGAAAAAAATTTGTGAGCACAAAGCATTCCAAGCAACATTGTATGTTTGGAACTCCTGAGAAGTTGCCTCATAATCTTTTGCCAACTAATTTATAGGTTCTAGGTAAATTCCCCCATGGTAATTTCCACCGCGGTAAACTCCACCATGGATATTGCACCGAGGGCAAATTCCTCCATGGTAAATTCCACCTCGGAAAATTCCCCCCATGGAAAATTTAACCAAAGGCAAATTCCACCATTGGTATTTTAATTAAAATTAGGTAAGTTAAAAAAATAAAAAATGGGAAATTTATTTTCACATAAAACAGGTTAAAAATTAAGTAAGAAATATTTATTGAAGAATCTTTACGACAAATTGCGTGCAATGTTTCTTAAAAATTGCAGTAAGTTTTCCTTTTTGTAATTTTCAACTAGCCTCTTCAATCGTGCGTCAGCAATTTGATAGGCTTTTTTCTTCTTTGGGGGATCTCCTCGTCGCATGTGGGCAATTTTTGTCTGGCTTATTCCTTCTTCTGCTCTAATAGCTGAGCAAAGTCTCCACAAATTTGGGTGTGTCGAAGTTACTGATGACCGTAGGAAATTGTGGAACCCTTCCACAGAGTTATTCGATCTTGGTTAAGTCCATTAATACGCGGTCGTAATGATTCCACACTTGAATAGGAAACAGTGGGGTATTTCTTCTCCGACGCGCACCCCATCCTCTCACGCTGCCAATATATGTAGTTTCAAAATACAAGATAAACTCTGCAGGAATGTTATCATCATTTGACAATTCTTCAAATGCGTCGATAACATCTTCAATCGGCAAAAATGCTAGGGCGTTAAATGATTTAATTTTAATTTGAAAATTTTCATCATTATTATATTTCGTACGCTCACCCAGTTCGGAGATCTTTCGCCAACAGGATTGCCCGAGATGAAAAAGGCATCCAGAGATTTCAGAAAACGGAAATATAGATGTAAATGAATTATGGAATGCTTTTTCAAAGTCCATGATGCAACTTGAAGTATTACTATTTGGTATAAGATCACGTACAGCAGAAAATAGCCAACAATATGAAACCTCTTTCTTGTCTGGAAGCAAGGCAAATACGTGTGGTACACATGACCCTCCAATACAGATATGCAGTGTGACTAGCTGGGTCCACAAGCTTGGAGCTATTTTAAACGTCCCATCACAAGCCCAATTTTGAGAGTTTTCAAGGTCTTTCAAGCCAGTTTCCGAGGCAAAAACTAAAATTCTGTCTGCGTCTTCAACACCACTATCAAAAGCTAAGAACAAGGAGCCATCTTCTAAGTATTTAACAGAATCTGGAATTTCAAACCCTGACTGACAAGTTGGAAGAGCTGGAATTCCTGAAGCTCGCTGCCTCCAGTTACGAATGTTACGTGAAAGTCCGGGTAAGTCTTGCATCTTTGACTTTGCTTCCTCATCGAGCGATTGCACAGCACTAGCAATTACTTCCCGTGTAGACACCGTACCAGTTTTCTTTACTTCATTCTTAATTAAACTAACCACCTTTCGAGCTTTAACTTGCGCACTGCTTACCGAGTGATTATGGCTTCCCGTCGAATGAATTATTTCTGGTTCATTGCAATTGTAAGTTGTATGCACTCTAGCTCAGCAGCCTTTATAAAAATGCTCACAACGCCAATAAGTTTTTGTTTTGGTGCTGTTGTCTGAGTGTTTTTCGTAGATGTGATTTTCTTCATCGCACAATTTGCGTTTGTTCTTCTCAGTTGTAATAAACGCAGCAGCCATGGTCTAAGGGTTCAAAGTTGAAACTAAATAATAAAAGAAATCAAGGTCAAATGTAGACTCACCATGCAGGGTTGCCATTTGCCAACTTTTATTTGACTAAATTATTATTATAAATTATTTTTTATAGTTATATTTTATAGATATATTTTTTATACAGTGGACCCCCGATTTGAGTACGTAATTCATTCCAGCATGGCATACTCAATTCGAAATGTACTCAAATCGAACTTAACCTATGGGAATTAATTAATTCGTTCCAAAACCCAAAAATTTCACCCCACCCCTACTTTTTCTATAGAAATTGGCCTACGAAATTTAGTAAGGCGTTTCTTCTTTTGTGAGTCTTTTGATGTAGATGTATGTTTAGAAGCCATCACTATAACAGTACACTATGTCACTATGCCACAATATAAAATACAGTATCAAAGTCACTGCATGTACAAATCACCAAATTTATGATATATTTTCACTATTTTATGCTGTAATCAACAGAAACTAACATAAATAAACACTAAGTACAAAGTCAGAAAACAAAATGTACGAAATTCTAACAGAAATCCCTAAGAACACCTGTACTATTAAAAACATTAGACCCCGAATGTTCCCGCAACGAACACTCTAGACAAACTGAAACGCGTTCGTCGTCACCGGCTGGTGTACTCAAATCAAGTTTTCTACTCAAGTCGAGTCAATAGGAGCCTATGGACGAGCGTACTCAAATCGATGCGTACTCAAATCGGGGGTCCACTGTAGTTATATTTTATAGATTTTTTTTTATAGATATATTTTATAGATATATTCAAAGTTGAAACTAAATAATAAAAGAAATCGGGGGGAATTTTCCGCGGTGGAATTTTCCAGAGGGGGAATTTATCATGGAGGAATTTACCCTCGGTGCAATATACATGGTGGAATTTACCATGGGGGAATATACCAGCCACCATCCACCAATTTATAAGTGGCTTGGTACTTTATCTCAAAGAAAGGAAAAATGCAACTAACAAGCCGATCATCCGACAAATAACTCAGGAGATACTAAAACTTTGGCAGCAAGCATTAATCCCCAAGTTCAGGAAAAAGTTGTGTTTCAAAAGGTAGCAAGATTCATAGAAAGAGGAGCAATGTTGAGTAGATCAAAAACAATGAAATTAAAAAATGAATACATGAATAGTTTCAGTAATTTGTTTGATATATGTGCCTGTAAATGTAATTTAAAATCTTCTACAGAAGATGCGGTGATGATTGTGAAGAAATTCACACACAGATAAAAAAATGTACCAAAAGAGGAATTAGTTTCTACTTGATCAGAGGAGTGATTGTAAAATGTACATAGGTACATGCCACACAAATTTTATACCGAGATACAAGAGGAAACTCTCAGAACAAGTAAAGAAAACCCTTGATCATTCCACTGAAGTTCAACCTTTGAGCTGAGTACAAAATTCTTCAGATGAAGATAATGGGACAATGGGATAATGGAAGACACTGGGATAATGGAAGACAATGGGATAATGGAAACTGAAGACAGTGGTTTGGAAATACTGGAAGCTAAATGAGAATGTCTTTACAGCATGTTACAATGCAGGTAGATAGATTTGGTATATCAGATCATGCTATTGCAACTGCAATTTTGATAGATGTTGGTATGATCACCAAATATGACCATCTTGTAATGGACAGAAGTAAAGTGCAGAGAGAAAGAGAATGACTTTGAAAAACATTGGAAAGAAAAGTGAAGAACACTATGTAATGATTGCTGAACCAGGTGGAGAGTATATTACCCATCAGATACCAGCATCGAGTAAGGCTGCAGACATAGCAAATTTAGTATTGTCAGTTATTAGAAACCTCTACAAAATGATATAGCTGTAATAGGCTGTGATAGCACAAATACCATCAGTGGTTATAAAGGAGGTGTGATTCATGTTATGGAGAAAACACGTGGTTATAAAGGAGGTGTGATTCATATTATGGAGAAAACACGTGGTTATAAAGGAGGTTGATTCATGTTATGGAGAAAACACTTGGTAGGCCACTTCATGGATCATTTGTATGCTTCATACAAATGAATTACCTCTTAGTGGAGATCAGCAGTACTTATACCACATTATTTCAGCAATCAGAAATTGTACAATTGATGAACACATAGCTCATGTAAAGCCAGGTCCTCTTAGTTATTCTAGATGGTTAATTCTTGCTAATTTGTACTGTAGGGTGGAGTGTAAAAAATCAAAATTGAGGGGGGTCTAGATAGTTGTCTTTTGTCCAGGATTAAACTTTAAAGCTGATTTTGGGTGGTTGCATACAAAACTGACTGCCACAGACCAATTTATACAAATTGTATGTACACGCAACCAAAATTTGAACCCAGTGGCCTATCTCAGGTTCTGGACATGATAGAAAGACAATTTAAAAACTGTTTATAATGTATTTTTTACCTCTGAAGCAGATAAAAACATTTGCAGAGGGATGCATGCTCAATAATGCATCAAAAAATCCATATTTATATTATTTTTGGACAAAAATTACAATTTTCAGGTTTTTTTTTTGCAAATTTTTTATACAATTTGTGGTAAATATGTACAATTTTCTACTGAAAATATTACAAATCAACTTAAGATTAATCTAAAGTATCACTCTTTAAACAAAGTAATAAAAAATAATCATCTAAACAGCTTCAGAATATTGTATTTTTGTATTGCTCTCTCATCAGTTTTCTTGATTTTATCTTTTCTCAAATAATGCCATCATGACATTCAAATCCTACCACAGTTGAGGAAGCCTCTGGTTACAAGTTTAATGTGCCTCTCTACAGCCTGATTATGACGAGGCTGGTTGAGTTTGAATTTTTCATTGGTTAGAGATGCTATGATAGGGGGCTTATGAATGTCAGGTGAATTTAAGTTTATCATTTTGAGATACCCTTGAGCTTCATTATCAATTTTAGGCACCATGAATCTCCTGACACTACCATCTCTCACAACACTCAACTGATTCATTCCCTCTGACCAAAAGTACCTTGTTAACTGTGATGTTAAGGATTCATGGGTCTGAATCAGCAAGCATGGCAATTAATACATTCTCAGGGTGAGCATAGTATGCATTTAAGTAGAGGGTCTTTAGGGCTATCTCCCTGGCTTTCTTGCGAGGAAATTTCAGGATCCTTTGAAGCATATCATAAAAGTTCCTAGCACCATTTGTGCATCGATACTCCTTCTTGATCTGGAACCAACTTGGAAAATAGACCAAGATACAAAACTCTGCTAGTGTGACCAGAACTTTGGAAGGCTTCCTTTGAGATGTATAAAATCTGAAGATTCTACATGCCAGAGTAAACCACCTTGAATGACATATCAGTCCAACTTCAAGGAGCTCAAGATCAGGATCAACACAGCCAAGCATAACAGCCACACAGATTCTGTAAGCATAATTCAATGGGCCTTAAATGTATGTGATTAATTGGGACTGAGAAAAACATCACGAATTACAAAATCACAAACAATGAGATCCATTTTCAATGTAAAATGGCTAATTGGTTCCAAAAGCTCAAGGATGACAATGTAAAATATCCTTAAAATGCCAAAAAAAATTATTTTAATAAAATGATTCACATCAAACACTAATAAAAACCAATAACATTACTGTAATATTACATAAACAATGATATTGAATTACATAAATAAAACTTTTTACTATGTAATATAAAACATTATTACATAAACAATTATGTAAAGCAATAATATTTCATAAACAACTAAATAACACTAAATATAGTACACTGGCATTGAAGAGCACTCGGTGAAAGAGACAGTGCAACTGAGCCTGTGTTAACATGCATGGGCAGCATTGCAGACACCACAAAATCACAAATTTACTGAAACATGGTAGTAAATTGGGCCATCACGAAATTGCGAACAGAGAGCCTCATGAACAACGAAGGCCCACTGTACTGATCAGTGCTGAGGTCCTCCAGTACTTCGTTAGGAATAACTGGAAATTTCGAATTCCTAATTGGCTTGAATGAAATCACATCCCACTGAGATACACTTCCACCAAGTTCAACCCCTATCTTTCCTGAAAATGAGTCTGGGCTCTTTGTTGTTCCATCCAGAGTAACAAAGATGTGATAAAGGGGGAGCTCATTACAGTGTAGTAGGCAAATGCTCCACTGCAAAGGTCTACCAAGCAGTTCTTCCAGGCATCTGACAGCTCCACCATTTGAACCAGTCATTGTATTAGTCCCATCAGATCCTATCATGGCAAGTGTGGTTTGTAATTCAGTGTCTTTGAGGGCCTTGTATATCTCTGTTGCAATAAATGCAATAGTTGACCCCTCGCCATTACTTGGATCACATGCGAGAGGTAAAAATCACCTGAAATAGTATTCAGAAATTAGAGAATATTTTAGATATTTCAGGGTTTATATCTATTTTCCAATTTCTATATCCAAAATTCATCTTCATAAATATTTTGAGTGATATCTGTTATAAAATGCAAACTAAAGATAAAAATTTTAAATCTTACCAGGTTCTCCTACAATTACATAGTGCTCTTCTAGCTCAGTTCTTCTGTAATATTTGCCATTCATTTCAACTGCCACCATTGTTGCATCTTCGTGACCATCCACATAAATAGCATCCACCAATTCAAACAATTTACCCTCCTCTTTTCTTATGGCTTTACAATATTTTTCACATTCTCTTCTCAGCTTGTTCCTGCAAAGTTCATAGTGCAAATTTACTCAATTTTAAAGACAGTTATTTAAGCAAGCTCCATAGGTTTTGACTAACAATATTTAAATTTCAACACTTGTTTGAAACGTATGCCTTTTTGCGAAATACTTGATTTGAATCAGATACTAATGTACAAGATAATTGGACTGTTACCTGTCAATTATGTTCACTTATCAGTAGTAGTGATAATTCCATAATCCTCTAAAACTGCTGATGCAACTGCTGCTCTGGCTCTGTTACTTACTTGATACCTGGTAAAAGACATTTATTTTATATCAAATTAATATTCTAACAAGATGTTCATTGGACAGCAGTGTCTAAGATTTGGACTCTAAACTATTGGCAATGTTACATGGATTATAAATAATTTTTTCAAAGGTATTGTCAACAGAGCAACAAGTGTGTTCAAAGCATACTCATATTTTAACCTATACAGCAGTGATGCACAAACCCTGGCCCGCGGGCCAAATGTGGCCCCCACAGGTCTTTTCAATTCAATGAAAAAGTTAGCTACCCAAAGAAAAATCTGAAATATTACCCCTGGTTATTATAAAAAATAGAATATCTATATATCTGGCCCCTACATATAAAACAGATGGTTGGTTTGGCCCTCACATCCAAAAAGTTTGTGCACCACTGCTATACAGTATACCTGTCACACTGCCGAGTGAGGTTTTGTAGACTCTTCCTGTTTTGTTGTCCTGGATTCCTCTTGTTCACTGACACCAGCTGTTTCATCATGTGATTCCAGGCTGCCCTGACTTGAGAGACTGTCAAGATCACTCATGTATTGCTGCTGAGCTTGATGGAACAACTTTAAAAACTCTTCTGAGCTCTTCCCTGGTGATAAAAAAATATAATATGATTATGATACAAGATAGTTCACCAAAGATGCAAAAATAAAACTTTATAATTTGTAGCACAATCATTTCAAGAAACCCAGATTTTCAGTGGCTATTAATTAAAAGTTTTTTAATTTACATAGATCAAACTCACCAATTCTTTTCTTTTGCTGGCTCCTGCTGTACTCCTCTCCTTTTGTATCTGATGTCTGCTGATGTAAGGCATTCCTTAAAACCAATGCATCATCCTATTGCTGTTTTCTGGTCCTCATAGAAAGCATAGTCTTCTTCTGCCATTTTGAGTTGATACAAATGTTCCAAATCTCTTCTCCAATTTGAGTCCTCACAGAAGATGTCAAACAACTTGGAAGTTTTTTCAATGAAGGAAGAAAGATCACTCCAGAACTTGTCACCATGTTTCTCTTTTTGGATACCTATCTACAGTGCTGTATTAAGGATTTTTGGGCCCTGGGGCCAAAATATTCTTGGGGTCCCTCAACAAGACAAATCTCTGAGTCATGTAAATTAATAAAACCATTTATTTCTAAATCAAATAATGCAAGTTTTACACAAATACCAAGCTGTGACAATTACACCAAACCAATCACACAACTACAAGTCCACTACTCATCTACCAAAGTTGGTCACAAAATCATCCACCACCAGTATAGAAAAGTTTTTTGAGCTGCTTCATATCACTAAATTTTCCAATCACAAGCTCAGTATTTAAATTCTGCAAAATATTCTTTTCTATAAATAATAATGTCAGACTTTGCAATTTCTTTTAGGTCAGCATTTGACATCTAACATTTTTAATCATGCTCAAATGAGAAAAAAGAATGCTCAGCAGTTGCATTTGACATCATCAAACAAATAAATGTGATAAGCAATGAAAGCATTTGGGAAAACAGCCCTCAATTTGTGAATTTCCTGTAGTACTCCTAATGGGCGAGTGTCAGCCAAAGCATTTTGTTTGACAAACAGTACAAAATGCTGAAACTCAAATGGGAAACTGTCCTCAAAATCATTTGGGTAATGGACTAGCCTGATTTTTTGTTGCTTTTGGTGCTTCCTCTGAAGTTAGTTGAGAGATATTGTTGAGCATTCCAAATTTATCATTGATATCATTATAAACATCAGCCCCTAAAATAGCTGGGCCCTGGACCCCCCTGGCCCCCACCTTAATATGCCACTGCCTATCTATCAAACCTACAAAATTACCAAAACTTTAATGTTGTGAAGGCAAATTTTAATTATAAACCCAAAGTTAAGTTCTAGTCAAAACAGAATTTATTACCAATCATTCTTATGATTTACAAATCACTGAATCACATGATTATGTTAATAAAATTACTGTCACAAACAAATAAATGTAACTGCAAAATTTACAAAAGTATGACATATTTTAAATCTTTTTATAAGGGACTGAAAATTTGAGTCTTACCTCAAAAATTCTTTGACTAGATCCTGAATCTTGCTGGTGACACTGGGGCATGAAATTGGATAGACATTGCACCAAATCCAGTGTTCAATCAGACTTAGTGCAACTGTATCAGCTGCTTGTTCAGTTCTCTTCTGCCATTACATGTTGGATGACATCTTTACCAAGAGGAAGCTTTCCATTGGGGAATGAGTCTGTGCTTGAAAATCTGTGACCTTCATCAAGAATTTTAACTGTGTCACTGCATCTTAACATCCTACTATGCAGTATTTTTTGGCAATAAGGTTATCAAAATACATGTATCTATCAATTCTATAAATTCAACCTGAAAAGAAAAATAAAATATAATTTCAAATAAAAAAAAAAATTTGGAGAAAAAGGGCCAAAAAATTGCATTTTTTGAGCAAAATGATGAAATATAGATTTTTTTATACATTATTGACCCTGCAGCCCTCTGCAAATGTTTTAATGTGCTTCAGGAGTAAAAAATACATCATAAACAGTTTTTAAATTGTCTTTCTATCATGTTCAGAACCTGAGATAGGTCACTAGGTTCAAATTTTGGTCATATGCACATACGATTTGTATAAAGTGGCCAGTAGTAGTTACAGTTTTTGTATGCAACCGCCCAAAATTGGTTTTAAAGTTTAATCCTGGACAAAAGTCAACTATCTAGACCCCTCAATTTTGATCCTGGCACTTTTGATTTTTCACTCCACCCTAATTTGTAGGCTTTATGTTTCAACAGTGAAACCAACAAAGAAACTTTACACAATAACGTATTTCATTGTGACAAATTATGGTTGTAATTGATATGACATCAAGTATAGACCTAATTGCATAGATGGCCAAAGGCGTGTGTTTTCTGTTATTAAAAGAGTTAAGCATTTGCCTAGAGAATCAGCAGAAACTGTTAAGAAGTATCCCAAAATGCATACTTTGCTCACCCAGAAAATATTCTTCTGGCAATGTTGTGTGACTCAGCTAGGGAAAAATTTGAAAAAACTGTTAGCAAAATCATGGACAAGTGAAATGAGACTAGTCAAAATTTAGAATAGATAGATATTTCAAGGTTCCTAATCTTAATTTTAATGCAAAGGACTGGGATGAAATAATTGGAATGATACTAAACTAAGTGGGCCACCTCTTACAATGAAGTTAACAAAAGCAGAAATTTTAGCTATCAAAGAAAATGCATTGAACATTCTAAATTATCCAAGTTATACCCAGAATGTAGAGCATTGTATTAAATTAGTGAGAGACTCTTCAAGTTCAGTATTTGGGTTTGAAGCACAAGATGGTTTTATCAGAGTAAGAATGATTTCACATAGTCTGAGGCCAGATATAGAAACCAAAAAGGATTTTGCTAAAAGTTTGCCTTCTTTATTCAAATAGTTAAGGTTGTTTATTGCAGTTACCATTTGTGTACTCATTTGGTGTGTTTCTATACTCTGTATGTATTTAATAAAACAAATTTTAAAAAAATGGTTATTTTCCTTTCCTCGTTTCTTATATTCCTTATAACAAAACACTAAATTCAAGAATATCATTAATCCTGAAAAGAAAAAGTAAATAGAAATTCATTAAATAACCTGAAAATTATTTGCAGAAGATATATTTTTAAGTTTTGTGGAGGTTATATCTATTTGTTTCCCCCTATAACATAGCCAAGAACTACCATAAACCCAGTTAAAATACTCATTTCATATTTTGGCAAAAATGAGTAGTTCAAGATACTCTAAGAATATTATTTTAGTTTTCTTTGTTTCCTAGTTAAAACAACAATATATATATAATTTCAGTGTGCCAAAAGAGAAAGAACTTTTCTGGTTTCACTCCACCCTTATATATATATATATATATTAGGGTGGTCCAAAAAGTTAAAGCATCGACTAAGTTCTCTCCACAAGGTTGGTTTTATGCCTCTTGGTGTGGACAGTATTTGTGCAAAGTTTCATGTTATTCGGTTAATATTTAGGGGTCGCCCCACTTGCCCCCTTTTTGAAAATTTGGGAAAATATATAGACAACTGAATAACTAAATTTTTTTTTTGGTTCTCAAAGAATATGAAAGAAAACAGTAAGACAATAGGACATGATAATGGGTGTATCTTCATTATTTCTTCTGCATCAGAGTCGCCTTGGATGGTATTGGTATCTGTTTTCGGTGGGCGGCTACGAGTTGTAGGAGGTACTGCTTCTGGTCCTCGTTTCGTGTCAGTGTCATTGTAGCGTTGTGCGAGAGCAATACCTCGCTCGGCAGCATCATTGACGACTTTCATCTTTAAGGCGCGATCTCTAAGTTCCCTGTAGTTCTTGTCATTTGGCCATTCCTGTGGATCTTTTTGAAGTAACTGGCGCGCTTCCTCCTTACCTCCAACTTTCAAGGCATCAAAGAGGGTCAATGTCCTTTTCGTGACGAAGGATGCCACATCATTTTCAACACCAGCTTCCGCCATGTCGATTCGTCGGGGGCAGCCATTCTTTTGGGGATGTTGGAGGTGTTGAACCATTCTCCTTTTGGTATCAGGATCGATCCTATTATCGAAGAAGGCCAGTCCAATCAGATGCTCCGACAAGTACCACAGGTGGCGTCTTAGAGCTGTCTTCGCCGCTTGTGCAGCTCCTCCGTGTGGATATTTTTCCAGAAGATGCAGCATTTTGAGATCATTGAGAGGAGCTTGTGTCCCCATTGGCGCTTCATGCCAGTACTTGACGTAAATCAGACTGACAAATAAAGCCAGCTGAGTCACGTTTCGTTCTTCGCCTGCTGTGAGCTTGAATTGATAGTGAAAGAGGTAGATTTTGAGCGCATAAATCGCCTTCGCCATCCATCTCGCGTGGTGCATGGGACCCGGAGCTCGGATAAAGAGTTGACCACCAGTCTTTCCCCCAGGAAGAGCAAAGATAGTTCAAGGAACTCCTTGTAGTCGTCACGAGGTTGGCTTGCCTGAAGAGCGTTAGGTAAGTAAGTGAGCATCTCTTTTCTCATCTCTTGGAGTTGAGGGTTCTCGAACAAGCTGTCCGATGCTGAGACAAATGCTTCGTGGGAGAGAGATGGCCATTCCTTTTGAAATCGCTTAAAAAGGCCTGTTTCAGGACTTCCTGTTGAGCCAAATATTGAGGCAAAGACATCAGCAAGTACGACTTCAAGTATATGATGTCGACAACCAATCCAAACTAGCTCGTGACCCAATGCTTCTTCAATCCTGACACAGGCTCCGCGATGTAAACCCGTGTTTGACGCAGTGGTATCGAAGACGAGACCTCTCACATGCTGTTCCACGTTCCATAATTTCATAGTTTGAAGGCATGCCTGGGCCTGTGCTTCTCCAGTTCCTTGTTTCATCTTTGGGACACCAAGCAGCTTCTCCTGTCCATTGAATGTTATAAGGATTGCTATCCGATGCACATTCGTCTTCTTCCCTTCAATGCCGGGGAGAAGCTTTCCGTCCCAATGGAGAAGGACAGGGTCTTCTAGAGAGAATGATTCTAGGTCTTCTCGAGCTGCCTGTTCTCGCCCACTTTCTCTGTAGCGATGAATAGAGCTCCAAGAGCACGTCATCCCAGACAGATCATGCCCCGCGGCCTGTAATACAGCTCCAGTTACGAAAACAGCATTCCAGTCAGAAAGATTGGTGCGATCCATTGCTCCAATGACTTCTGGAGATTGGAAAATGTTCATAACCTTGTTCTTGGGACGCTTTGGTGCCGGAGCTTCAGACGAAGAAGGAATCGGAACCGATGGTCTATAGTCGTCGTCGTCTTGCGAAAAAAGGGAAGAAGAAGAAGAGGAAAGATCAATTGATGACACTCCTGCTTCTTCCAAATCTTTCTGTGTTGCTTCATGCCTTGCCTTCCTCTTGGCTTCCTTCTCCATTCTGGATCGCTTTCTGTCCTCTTGTGTAGTCGTTTCCTTATCAATGCCAGCCACGCTGCAAGAATTGACGTCCTTGCGCTGCATGGACAGGAAATTTTGGTCCTCAACGTTGACGATTGTGCTCATGGCATCACTGGTTGCGATGTCAAACAGTTCCTGGATGTCGCTTTGAAGATGTCTTCATTCATTCTATCGCTGGCACGTTGCCTGGTCCTGTGCTTCTTGAGTGTTTTGTAGCGGTCTAAAAGCTTTGAAAGCTTACGGACACAGGAGTCGATCCATTGAGTTGGGATCCGCGCTCGGGTCCAGACTTCAATCACCCTCTGGCATGCCTGGTTCAGACTGTCGGAGGTGGTTTGCTTTTGATTGATGTGGTGGTATTGCCCCAAGAGGAGGGCGTCAAGGCATGTAGGGAGCCTTGACGTGGATAAAGTTCCAGTTGCCATCCCTAGAAGCCAAACTTTTGAATTGATCGAGTTTGAGCCATCGGACCTACGGAAGAAAAAGTACATTATATAATATATATATTCAGAGTGGGGCGACCTCTAAATATTCACCAATCATGCTGCAATTTTGCACAGACCATGTGGACACTAAATGGACAAAAACCACACTTGTGGAGACTATCTAAGACAATTTTGAAATTTCCCCTTATGGATTTGACCACCCTAATATATATATATTATATATATATATATATATATATATATATATGAATAGAACGACATAAGTGTTAAGGAACGTTTCTGCACACGAGGAGGAGAGATAACGAATAATGAAAAATGAGGCGAAACCGCCCAGGAATCGAACCAGGGCCTTCCAATTGCCGGTCGGACGCTCTACCATTATGCTACGGACCTCACTCAATCACAATCGAAATTCTCCCACATAGGGCAGAAACCAATGCCCTGAGAGGGCACCCTCGCAAATCGTGAATATGCGCATATAACTGCAATGACCGCGCAGTATATAAATGAATAGAAACGACATAAGTGTTAAGGAACGTTTCTGCACACGAGGAGGAGAGATAACGAATAATGAAAAATGAGGCGAACCGCCCAGGAATCGAACCCAGGGCCTTCCAATTGCCGGTCGGACGCTCACCATTATGCTACGGACCTCACTCAATCACAAATCGAAATTCTCCCACATAGGGCAGAAACCAATGCCCTGAGAGGGCACCCTCGCAAATCGTGAATATGCGCATATAACTGCAATGACCGCGCAGTATATAAATGAATAGAAACGACATAAGTGTTAAGGAACGTTTCTGCACACGAGGAGGAGAGATAACGAATAATGAAAAATGAGGCGAACCGCCCAGGAATCGAACCCAGGGCCTTCCAATTGCCGGTCGGACGCTCTACCATTATGCTACGGACCTCACTCAATCACAAATCGAAATTCTCCACATTTTTCATTATTCGTTATCTCTCCTCCTCGTGTGCAGAAACGTTCCTTAACACTTATGTCGTTTCTATTCATTTATATACTGCGCGGTCATTGCAGTTATATGCGCATATTCACGATTTGCGAGGGTGCCCTCTCAGGGCATTGGTTTCTGCCCTATGTGGGAGAATTTCGATTTGTGATTGAGTGAGGTCCGTAGCATAATGGTTAGAGCGTCCGACGGCAATTGGAAGGCCCTGGGTTCGATTCCTGGGCGGTTCGCCTCATTTTTCATTATTCGTTATCTCTCCTCCTCGTGTGCAGAAACGTTCCTTAACACTTATGTCGTTTCTATTCATTTATATACTGCGCGGTCATTGCAGTTATATGCGCATATTCACGATTTGCGAGGGTGCCCTCTCAGGGCATTGGTTTCTGCCCTATGTGGGAGAATTTCGATTTGTGATTGAGTGAGGTCCGTAGCATAATGGTAGAGCGTCCGACCGGCAATTGGAAGGCCCTGGGTTCGATTCCTGGGCGGTTCGCCTCATTTTTCATTATTGTTATCTCTCCTCCTCGTGTGCAGAAACGTTCCTTAACACTTATGTCGTTTCTATTCATTTATATACTGCGCGGTCATTGCAGTTATATATGCATATATATATATATATATATATATATATACATATATACACACTCAGACCCCACTAATTTGACACATTTAGGGCTCTACCCTTGTTGAAATACCAAAGGGTTCAAATTATGGCAAAGTTCCAAATTTGTTGGATATTTCGACATTTTGCCGAAATATAGGGTTTTCCCAGCAACTTCAGTGCATATTTCAACTATGAAGAAAATGCAAATGAATTCAGAAGCTTGGTGAAATAATGGAGCTATTTTGTCAAGCAGAGAGTTCACACACCTTGCCTTAAAGAAGTCTGATCACAGCATCTCTAGACTAGATGCTTAAAGATAATTTTTAGTGAATAAATACTCACGTATGAATGCATTACATATGCTAAAAAGTAGCTATATAAACAGGAAATTTTTTTTAAGCAATAAATACACAATATTTGTTCAGTTGATCCACAAATATTATATTACAATACAGCAATCCCTGATATGTACAACCCCAATCTGTATGAATTTGTTATGAGAATAAATCAATTTTTTAATTCTCAAAAAAAATTAAGAAAATTAAAAATCATCAAAACTGTGATGCATACACTCCTAAACAGACTAAAATCATCCTCAGCCTATAGAAAATTTAAGGCTGTACAGTCTTGTACTAAAGTATGTACTGTACAGTATGTATATGTATGTACATGTGTAGTATTGCTACTAACTTAAAGAAAAACAGTGTTGTCACTTTTGAGATCCTTGTCTTCCTCCTCTTGATTATTGAAAATAATGTTTATATCATAGCCACCATCCTTTAGTCTTATTTCAACTTCTCTTGGTTCTTTACCTTTTAAATAAACACTTTATGTTTTAAAGATGAGACTGTGGTTAATTTTAACCAATTTCCTGTGTTGAGAGTTCTTTAAATTACATTCTTCTCGAGGTATGTCTGTTAGTTTATGCTATGCACTTTGTGCTTTATGCATTGTACTTCTCATATCAAACAGTACCAGATACAAGAAGCACAAGGGAAATTGCACAAAGTGTATAAGCTTGTGGACTAGCAACCAATCACAGCATTTGTCATCATTTGGACAATGGTAATATTTTATTTATTTTATTTATAATTGTATTTGCTACAGGTTTATATACACATGTGACAATTTTAATTTTGTACTTTCTAGAATACAATTTCATAAAATAGTCACTAAATTATAGCTTACTTGTACATATCCCCATTGACACCATGTATTCAATATGTATGAAATTTAATGTGTACAAATTTCTCATACATGCATCCTTCATACATATTGAGGAATTGCTGTACTAGATAAAAATTATCATGACCTATTTGTTGCCAAGCATATTGTCACCCTTCTACCAATAATGTACAAAGCATAACTGTAAGCTTAAATTCCCATGTCTTGGGGAAAATTGTTTTTCAGCACAAAATACAAATGGTAGATGGGTGCCTGGAGTGTAGGTTTGATCGTGTGTGCAGTTCAGATGTACTACATGGTGATTGCTGTGTAATTTGACTATTTTCATCAAATCTTCCAAAATTTGCCTGGCATTTCAACATATAGAAAAATAGTTGAATTATTGTGATAGCTGAAATACTGAGTGTTGATTTGGTGCAGTCTGTGAGTGTGTGTGTACACACACACACTGGTCCACAAAAGTATTTACGAATTGAGAAATATTATCCAGATATTAATGGAAGCTTTATTTTTTTTGTGATTTAGTAAAATTTATTTAATGTTAATATATTTTTTATGGTAATTTATCTTATGCAGAACACAAATAAATTAGTACAAGACAGTAGTTATTAGATTAAACACAATATTTTGCCACTTTAAAAGTCATTGTAATTAATTCCCATAGAGTTTCTTTAATATTTTGATAATCTGGCATCACTAAATTAAAAGTCCTCTAATTTTTAAATTAGTGGCACAGACTAGGCGCAATTTAGTGTGCTGTCAGCCTCGATAGGGGAAGGTTCATTTTAACCCTGTTCAACAAAATTTTTACTTACATATTTCCAATGTGAGAGGATGGTTAAGAGACACGAGTTATCTAGCCAAGACTTAAGAGAATTGACTGCTCTTGTTAAAATGAGTAATTATTCCAATACAAGTATTGCAAAAATGCTGAAGGTAAGTGAAGGTACAGTCAGATACCATAAGAAACATATTTTAAACCAAGGTAGTACCTGTAAGTTAGTCCAAACTGGAAGAAAGAGGATTTTGTCAGAGCGTGGTGTGATGCATCTAAAATTTCTGGCTTTGGAAAGTAGATTTATGACAACAAATGACTTGAGTAAAGAATTAGTGAAAGTGGGAGAAACAAAAGTTAGTGCTGATACAGTAAGAAGAAGGTTAACAAATAATAAAATATTTGCTAAAGTAAGAAAAAAAACCTTTATTGTCAAAGAAGAATGTGAAAGTACGATTAGAATTTGCTATTCAACACAAAGATTAGGCTGCTAAGAACTGGTCAAAAATTGTATGGAGTGATGAAAGCAGATTCAAAATTTTTGGTAGTGATAAAAGGAGGAAAATTGTTAATAGATGAATTGGTGAAGAATATAAGAATGAATGCCTTATTCTGAAGGTGAAAAAAGGAGGTGGGGGAATCAATGTGTGGAGCTGCTTCTCATCAAAGGGAGTTGGAAAATTACACTGGATCACTGGGAATGAAAATGGACACATGGATCAATATGTATTCAAACATCTATTCACTAATATTGCAATCCCAGCTGCTAAGGAGCTTCATGGAGATTATGCAAACTTCATATTTCAACAGGATAACGATCCTAAGCATAGTCCTAAAACACTAAAACAGCTCTACAGTAAGCTTGAAGAAGGGTTTAAAATGTTAGGATGGCCATCTCAGAGTCCAGATTTAAATCCTATTGAACATCTTTGGGATGAGCTCGCAAGAAAAGTAAGAACAAGGCAAAAAATAAAGATTTATGGAGAGTTCTTCAAGAAGAGTGGTATAAAATCGGTCCTGAATCATGCACGAAGTTGGTTGACTCAATGCCTCAGTGTCTTGAACTAGTCCGAAAGAACAAGGGTGGCCACTGGCCATACTGTTTACGTAAATTCCACCCGAAAAATCTACCCATGGTACCCATGGTAAATTCCACCCATGGTAAATTCCACCCATGGTAAATTCCACCCATGGTAAATTCCACCCATGGTAAATTCCACCCATGGTAAATTCCACGCAAAGGGTTATCAAAAGTTTACAGTTTATTAAAAAGTTTATGCAAAATAAAAAAACTGGTATAGGTTATAAAATATAGTTTGAAAAATATAAACTATTTTCTTCGTATTTAATGTAGAAGGTAGAAGGTTTCCACAGTGGTTTACGATTATCTGTGACAAGCATGCACCCAAATTTGTGGAAGCTATGCGCAGCATTAGGAAAAGAAGAAGCCCTCACACAAACAAAACTTGCACACATTCAACGAGGGGACCAGTCACAAAAGAAAAGCCTATAATGTCATAAATTAAAAACTGAAGAGGCTAGTTAATGTCATAAGTGAAAGACTGAAGAGGCTAGTTCAGCTTTATAAGGCTAACTATTGAAAATATCACAACCTAAACTAACCAATCATCAAGGGCATACAGTTGACCTAATGATTAGTTAGGTTAGGTTAGGTTGTGATATTTTTTGTTAGTTAACCTTGTAAAGCTAACTAAAAAGGCTGGGTGATGGATCTTCAGGTGATCCATTTATTGTACTTTTGTACAACTAAGTTTATCTATTCCATTAAATTTTTTGATGGAATTTACCATGGGTGGAATTTACTGGGTGGATTTTTCAGGGGTGGAATTTACATGGAACCAGCCATACAGGATACTAATTTTCATAAGTTTTTATAAATAAATCTTTACAAATAAGTATTTTATTTTTCTTTTATCAGCCTGTTTTATTATCAAATATTAAATTAAATATCTTGTGTATACATTCTTATTCCAAATATATTACAACTTGCGATTCGTAAATACTTTTGCAGACCAGTATGTGTGGGTATATATATATATATATATATATATATATATATATATATATATATATAAATTATTTCATGAAAGTAACACATGAAAAATATTTATGATGAATAAAACCACTAAGGAAAGGAAACACAGAATGGTGCTCAAGTGCTTTCATCTAATGACATCCTCAGGAACACTGAAGTAAATAAAGAGTTCAAGACTGTACAGGTTACAAAAATATATATATATATATATATAATATATATATATATATATATTATATATATATATATATATATAATAAATACAGAAATAAAAATTGTGGGAGGAGCATACAAATTTGTAAGGAAAACTACCAATTTTAGCACTTTGCCCAAATTCAACACAAGATCAAATTTTATAGTTAATGCCTGAATGATATATAGGTCACAAAAAATATTTAAAAAAAATATATTTATATATATATAAATAAATTGAAAAATAAAAATTGTAAGAGAAGCACACATATTTATAAGGGAAAACTACCCACGTTTTAGCACTCTACCCTTCTTGTCTAAATCTTTTCTGAACGAATTCAACACAAGATCAAATGGACTGTTTACAACCAATTTTATAGATAAGGCCTGAATGATATATGTCACAAAAAATTAAAAAAAAAAAAAATATAAAACTAAATTGAAAAATAAAAATTGTAAGAGAAGCATACAAATTTATAAGGAAACACTACCAAAGTTTTAGCACTCTACCCTTCTTGTCTAAATCCATTCTGAATGAATTCAAAACAATGGGATCAAGTTGAAAAAGACCTTTGCTCATGTTAAAGTTATTTGTAAGTTGGATAATAGCAGCCTCAAGAATATTTCTATTAACAATGTTGCTAGAGTGAAACAAAACTGAAGCATTATTCCAATCAATACAGTGGGATAACTCTGACAAATGGACAAAAAGGGCACTGGATGACTGTCCCGTTCTAACGGAATATTGATGCTGTTTTTACACGTGTGTGCAAATCCTTTCCCGTCTGACCAATGTAAAAGGAATCACATTGTTTACAACCAATTTTATAGATAATGCCTGAATTATTGGTAGGGCTATTTTTTATTATGATATTTTTCACAATATTGTTATATGGAAATACATTAATATCCAAAAGTTTAAGTACATTAGCAATGCCTAAAAAGCCTGGGAAAAATGGAAGTACTAAAATATTCTTTGACAAAGTGCGAGTGTTATTATTTACATGATAGAAGGTTCATTTTGCCTTGTTAAGACAAGATTCCATAAAAGCAGGTGGATAGCACAGATCACTTCCAATACCGTTGATTTTTTCCAATTCGGCACCGATGTATTCCAGACTGGTGATCCTAAGAGTGCAGAGAAACATTGAAGAAAATATGGCTTTCTTAACCCTTTCACTCCTGTCCCCTTGGGCCAAATATTTCCCCTCTGGCCTAACAAAAAGCACAAAAATGCGGTAATTTTAAAAAGAATTCAAAAATTATAAAAAAAAAAAGGCAACATATAACACTTACTTTTAATAGATGTAGACACTATGATTATGCTCATGTACACACTATATATATATATCTCTATATACACTATATGATCAAAAGTATTCGGACACCGCATGGTTTTGGGAAAAATGGTTTTATTATGGCATTTAGTAACCAGTAGGTCCACCCTTTGCTTTTATTACAGCGTCAACACGTCGAGGCATACTTTCCACTAGTTTTCGGTAAGTCTGTGTAGGAATGGCTCGCCATTCCTCTTGCAGAGCTGATGCAAGAGATGCAAGTGAAGCCGGGCGTGGTGTGCGGTTTCGTATCCGTCGCTCCAGTTCGTTCCACATGTGCTCGATTGGGTTGAGATCGGGGCTCTGAGCAGGCCAGTCTAACAAATCCACCTTATTTTCACGAAACCAGTCCTGCACACGCCTTGCAGTATGGCAGGGAGCTCGATCCTGTTGAAACAAACAATGGCCATCTCCGTAGTATTGCCACGGTGTAGGGAGGGCCGAATTGTCCAGAACGTCGAGATAAACGTCAGCGTTCATGGTAGTGGGTATAACAACCAATGGGCCAAGCCCTAGCCAGGAAAAACAACCCCATACCATGATGGACCCTCCACCGAACTTCACCGTTGGACGTACACAGTCAGGAAGAAGCCGTTCTCCGGGCTGTCGCCACACCCAAACACGCCCATCAGACTGGAAGAGTGAATACCGCGACTCGTCGCTCCAAAGAACAGTTTTCCAGTCCTCCACAGTCCAGGAACGACGGGAGACACACCAGGCCAAACGACACGTGGCATTAACTTTTGTAATCAGTGGCTTGTGTACAGCTGCTCTACCATAATAACCGAGTCTGTGCATCTCTCTGCGGATAGTTACAGTACTAATGGAGGTACCAGATGCTCTTCCTACCTCCTCAGCGATGGAAGCGGCAGAGGACGTGTGGGACTTCTTGACATGTCGTACCAGACTTCTTCTATCACGTTCCGTCAGTTTGCGTGGTCGTCCGGAACGTTTTTTCGCGTTAGTTGCACCGTCGTGCTTCCATCTCATGATAACATCCGCTACAGTCGACTTTGGTATATCCTGTTTGGCTGCAATGTTTCATATAGAAACGTTACTTAAATAACATCCGATGATGAGTCCACGTTGGAACTCGGAGAGTTCACGTCCGCGCGGCATGGCTTCACAACAGTTACTGATAACTTAACAGAACACCTCATCATTATAGTTTCGCCACGCTTTTTCCCAGCATACCTTTCGGCGAAGGTGATATTTGCAGAAATGCGGATTTTCCGGGGTGTCCGAATACTTTTGATATAGTGTGTGTATGTATATGTATATATATATATATATATATATATATATATATATATATATATCCCCGCAAGGGGGTTCTAAGCTCGTGCTCTTGAGTGCTCTTTGTGCTCATTTGTACGTGCTTGTTCCTGGAGGTTTCACGTGCGCCCTCCCGGCCCTAGCACCCAAGGATGATGGGGCTTGACCCTGCAGTCCTTGGTCTTTTTCCACTTCGACTGTCCCCTCCACCTTTTCTTTTTCCTCTGTCTTTCCTCTCACTTTTTCTTTGTTTTTCCGCCGAGATATGCCCTTTTAAATAGAGGCGAATCAGTTCTTCCCGAACTTAAAAAAAAAATATATATATATATATATATATATATATACTGTATATATATATATATATATATATATATATATATATATATATATATATATATATATATATATATATATATATACAGGGTGTTTGAAAACTTTCTGTACAAATTGTAATGGGGGATAGGCAACACCAAGACAAACCCTTTTCGTCTATAAGTGTATGTCCGCTGACGTCACCATTCAGCGCGAGAGGGCGCTGCTGCAATTGGCTAAAAGGTGAAGTGGGCTAGACTCGCGCTTGCCATGGGCATTCTTAAATCGGATGTAGTACGCGTAACATGGAGCGCTTCACGACTGCTGAGATGGCTGACATGCATATGGTGTATGGGGCTGCCAATGGAAATGGAAGAGCTGCTGTGAGGTTGTACCGACAGCGCTTCCCAAACAGACGTGTGCCAAACCACCAAACGTTTGCGCATTTGCATCGGCGACTGCGAGAAACTGGAACATTCCATGCAAACATGCATGACACTGGTCGGGAGAGAAACGTGTGCACTCCTGACATGGAAGAAGAAACCCTATGGCGATTTGAGGACAATCCAAGCGCAAGCACGTGAGGTGTTGCACGTATCCTCGGTGTGAACCACAACCTGGTCTGGAGAGTGTTGCACGAGCAGCAGTTACATCCGTTTCATCATCAGAGTGTCCAGGCATTACAACCTCGGGATTACCCTCTTCGTGTGGAATTTGCACGCTGGTTTCTGCAGCAGACAGCGGTGCAGCCTAATTTTCCGGCTTATGTGCTGTTCTCAGATGAGGCCTGTTTCACACGTGAGGGTGTTTAACATGCACAATTCTCACGTGTGGGTGCACGCAAATCCACATGCTACACAGGTTCGTAATGCCTGGACTCTCTGATGATGAAACGGATGTAACTGCTGCTCGTGCAACACTCTCCAGACCAGGTCGTGGTTCACACCGAGGATACGTGCAACACCTCGCGTGCTTGCGCTTGGATTGTCCTCAAATCGCCGTAGGATTTCTTCTTCCATGTCAGGAGTGCGCACATTTCTCTCCCAACCAGTGTCATGCATGTTTGCATGGAATGTTCCAGTTTCTCGCAGTCGCCAATGCAAATGCGCAAACGTTTCGTGGTTTGGCACACGTCTGTTTGGGAAGCGCTGTCAGTACAACCTCACAGCAGCTCTTCCATTTCCATTGGCAGCCCCATACACCATATGCATGTCAGCCATCTCAGCAGTCATCAAGTGCTCCATGTTATGCGTACTACGTCCGATTTAAGAATGCCCGCGGCAAGCGCGAGTCTAGCCCACTTCACCTTTTAGCCAATTGCAGTGGTGCCCTCTCGCGCCGAATGGTGACGTCAGCGGACATACACTTATAGACGAAAAGGGTTTGTCTTGGTGTTGCCTATCCCCCATTACAATTTGTACAGAAAGTTTTCAAACACCCTGTATATATATATATATATATATATATATATATATATATATATATATATATATCGGGTGTCTGAGAATTATCTACAATTTTTGGCTGTTATTAAAAGTCAACCATGAAGTGTAGAAATTCCAGTGTTGTCCCATTTTACAGAGAATCTCATTAAGTTTTTCCTGATACCACGTTTTGACAAGTTTTTTAGAAATGTACGCGGGTGACAGACATTGATGATTTAAAAGCAAGAATCACAGCTGCTATTGAGCGAATTGATGTGGATATGCTGCAGCATACATGGCAACATTTGGAGTATCGATTGGATGTTTTGCGAATCACTAATGGTGCACATATCGAATGTTTGTAACAACGTTACTTTAATAAAAGAAACTTTTGAAAATACAGATTCTAAATAATCTTGTTTAAGAATTTTACGTGTGTTATCAAGAATTTTATTAAAAGATGAAATTGTACAGATAATGTTCGGACATGCTGGAATTTCTAAAAAACTTGTCAAAACTTGGTATCAGAAAAAACTTAATGAGATTCTCTGTAAAATGGGACAACACTGGAATTTCTACACTTCATGGTCAACTTTTAATAACAGCCAAAAATTGTACAGATAATTCTCGGACACCCTGTATATATATATATATATATATATATATATATATATATATATATATATATATATATATATATATATATATATATTTTAAATTGCACCTGTTTATACACAATTTAATTGGATTTATTTCTAAAAATTTTGCAAAGAGTGATATTCCTCAAAGCACCTACCCAAACATAAAGGCACGTTACATTCACGGCAGTGATATCTCGTATCCTCTCTCTTCTTTGCCCACTTGCGTGTATGTTGGCATACATAGCATTGTCTCTGAGCATATTTCTTATTGGCTGTAGATGGAAGAGGTCTAATAAAATGTTTACCTCTCAGCCTAGCAGGATCTAGAGCATTGGCACAGTGGCCAGAAGTAGTTGCTTCCAAGTGCCCATATTTTTCTAAGAGCTACCTTATGACCTCTCTCCAAAAGATCTTAAGTGGTGGTTTATTGCCTGTCTTTACTAAATACATATTGTATGCATTCAGCATAGCAATATCCAGCATGTGAAAAAATAATTTCTTATACCACTTGGTGGTTTTCCTTAGACAGTCCATGCAAGTTATTTGCATGTCACACTTGTCCACTAAATGCATGTTTTGAACATAGTCTACAGTAACATCATGTTTCATAATTTGTTCACCTGTTTTATAGTTCACTTTGCCAGACTAGACCAGTTTTCCCTCATGCACAGTTGTCAAGAAATTAACCTGTCTTTTATCAAAAAAATCACACACAGAGAACATTATTTGAATGTACAATTTCACTAACACCTGGTTTCATTTTCTTTTGAACTTTTGGAGGCATATTTTTCTGATTTTCTCTAACAGTACCAACAGAACCAGTATTGTTTTGTAATAAATATTGGCACAAATGAGAACTAGTATACCAGTTGTCTGTATAAAATATGACCTTTACCAACAAAGTTTTTCATTAGTTCCTTGACAACTGCTCCTGATATTCCCAATGGATTATTATAAGAAATTTCTGTTTTTTTACCAGTGTATAAAATAAGATCTAAAATTATTCCCATTTCACAGTCACAGAGTACAAATAATTTCAAACCAAACCTCTCTCTCTTTGATGGAATGTACTGTTTGAATGCTAACCTACCTTTGAAAAGCACTAAGGACTCATCAATAACTAACTTTTGAAACGGTCTAAAAAACTGTTGGCACTTGTCTTTCAGATCATCATACATGAATCTTATTTTATACAAACAGTACTCAGTAGCGTTAGGCCTATCATTGTTTGCAAAATATAGAGATCTTAGCAAAAGTTCATACTGGTCCCTACTCATAAACTGACTAAATATTGGTGTAATTAGGAGCATGTATCCTTAGACCTGTACTCTTTTAGTGAATGTTTTTTTATATGAGGCATCAACAATGTCAGGGCAAGAAATATGTATAACTCATTTACACATACAGGGTTCCATTTATTCACTGGGGAATGTGGTGTGAGCACAACATTTTCCCTAAACTGATCGCAGTATTGATTCGTTTCAGTCACAATGTGAGTCATAAGATTACTGTCAAAAAACAACTCAAAGAACTCTACTTCTTTTGATTCATTACTCAGATCAAGATGACCCATAATGCCTGCACATGAATCGTCAAAATGTACATCTTTTGGAGTAAAAATTCCTTGACACCATTTCCATTTTTCACCATCAAGTTGCACCCCAATTGCTGAACTTTCAGTGTCACTTTCATCACCAAATACATCATTACTGCTATTATTACTATCAGTATCAGTCACTACCAGCATCACTATTATTTTCCTCAAAATCACTGTCACAAAGTAATCAATTTATGTCACTAACTGACCATGTGCGTGAACCACTTTTCTGTGCCTGTGAAGGCTGCACCAAATTTTTACGTCCCTTTGCCGAAACTCTTCAAGGGCTACTGAGTATATAAATATTTGTTCCAATAATATATAACTCTGTCTCAGACTCAGTGAAGGTTTACAAGTACTGTATTAATGACTAATTAGTTGCCAATAAGTAAATAAATATTTTTATTAAAAACATAGATCTACATGGCTCGGCTGTGACAGCCATTTTCTTTCCATGTAGATCTATATGGCTTGGAGTGAAAGGGTTAATGGGGGTGTCATGTCCAGAGTAAAAGTGTACGTAGGACAAATTGTTTGTTTTTTCTGATAGATGCTAAACTTAAAACCTGAGCTTTCCCTATGTACACACACATCCAAAAAAGGGATTGAGTTGTCTTGTTCCACTTCTAAAGTAAATTTAGTGGAGGGGACTTGATCATTTAACTGAAGGAGGAAGTCATCCAGGTCACAATTCATGGGCCAGATACACAAAATATCATTGACATACCGCAACCATGGGATGCCAACCCCAAGGATTCTCCGAATGTAAGTAATTTCAAAAAAATCCATATAAATATTGGAGAGGAGGGGCGACAAGGGGTTGCCCATGGCCATCCCAAAAACCTGTTGATAATACTCATTATTGAAAGTGAATTTATAGTCTTTGATGCAAAGCTTAATAAGTTCCAAAATGATGTGTGCAGGTAGTGGCAGGTTGTACTTATGTAATTCTCGGGAGAGAAAGTCAAGCATATTGTCAATTGGCACTTTTGTAAACAATGAACAAACATCAAAACTGATCAATCTATTGTTGGTTTCAGTGTGTACATTATTCAATTTTTCAGTGAGATCCATGGAATTTTTTACATGTGAATCAGAGATAGTTCCAAAAATGGGGGACAAGACTTTGACAAGCCATTTGGAGAGTTTATAGGTAATAGAGCCCACCGAGCTAATAATAGGGCGCATAGGGTTGCCAGGTTTGTGGGTTTTAATAAGACCATAAAGGTAGGGAAGAGAAGGTGAGGTGGACATGAAAAGTGGAATTAAGTCCTTATGATCTTTGAGAATGCATTTCAAGCCATTATTGAATGATTTGATAATGTCATCCTGCGGGTTCTTCCTAAGTTTTCTGGATGTGGTGGGGTCCTGGAGAAGCTCATTCATCTTTCTGATGTAGACCACTTTGTCCATAATAACTATGATGTTAGCTTTGTCTGCTTTAGTAATATGGAGCTCATCATCTTTTTTAATTGTGAGAGGCTATTGCGAAAATGTTTAGGAAAGTTACCTTCATAAGTACTATTCGCAGCACTATAGAAAAGGCCTTTAACTATGTTAACCAAAGACTGAGGAAGATTACACAGTTTTTCAAAACAAGCAAGACTATAACAAATTTGTAAAGCAGATTTTTTAAGAATAAAAAAAGGACATACCAAATCCAAGGGCCCTTTTTGCATTGTCACTAATGTTTTTCGAAGAAAGGTTCAAAACATATTTTGAGCTTGCTTTTTTACTCCACAGACTATTTCGAATGAGACATTTAATTTTGCGATCCAAAAGTTATGAAGTGAAGAAGTTCTCCAATGCAACTCATTGTAAATTTCATCAAATAAAGGTTGGATCCATGGTTGGGGAATAACAGTCATAAAATTACGTTTGGCAATGCATAAATTTTTGAAGGCAGACCACTCATTTTGCCTGGTGACTTCAATATGTTTCTTTAAAATTAATCAGCTGAAGTTGTTGAATGGATGGTCATCAATTTGTCTGAGGTGAATCGGAAGGAGGGACCTGGGAAGGACCTGCTCCTCTAGACAATTAGTAAGAAACTTTCATCGGATACAAATTGCATGCCCCTTCATTAATGTAGAAGAAAACACGGACAAACAGAAATAAGAGAGGGAACAGCAAGCCGAAGAAACACATGGTGTCCATTATATGAAAATTATTTCATGAAAGTAACATGTGAAAAATATTTATGATGAATAAAACCACGAAGGAAAGGAAACACAGAATGGTGCTCAAGCACTTTCGTCTAATGACATCCTCAGGAGCACGAAGTAAACAGAGAGTTCAAGACTATATACAGGTTACAATATATATATATATATATATATATATATATATATATATATATATATATATATATATATATATATATATATAATAAATATAGAAATCTGGCCCATGAATCATGACCTGGATGACTTCCTCCTTCAGTTAAATGATCAAGTCCCCTTGATTAAATTTACTTTAGAAGTGGAACAAGACAACTCAATCCCATTTTTGGATGTGCAAATGTGCATGTACATAGGGAAAGCCCAGGTTTTAAGTTTAGCATCTATCAGAAAAAAAAAACAATTTGTCCTACATACACTTTTACTCTGGACATGACACCTCCATTAAGGAGGCCATATTTTCTTCAATGTTTCTCCGTGCTCTTAGGATCACCAGTCCGGAATCCATTGATGCTGAATTGGAAAAAATTAATGGTATTGGAAGTGATCTGTGCTACCCACCTGCGTCTATGAAATCTTGTCTTAACAGGGCAAAATGAACCTTCTATCGTGTGAATAATAATAACACACTCACTTCATCAAAGAATATTTTAGTACTTCCATTTTTCCCAGGCATTTTAGGCATTGCTAATATACTTAAACTTTTGGATATTAATGTAGTATTTTCATATAACAATACTGTGAAAAATATCATAGTAAAAAATAGCCCTACCAATAATTCAGGCATTATCTATAAAACTGGCTGTAAACAATGTGATTCCTTTTACATTTGGTCAGATGGGAAAGGATTTGCACACACGTGTAAAACATCATCAATATTCTGTTAGAATGGGACAGTCATCCAGTGCCCTTTTTGTCCATTTGTCAGAGTAATCCCACTGTATTGGTTGGAATAATGCTTCAGTTTTGTTTCACTCTAGATAGCAACATTGTTAATAGAAATATTCTTGAGTCTGCTATTATCCAACTTACAAATAACTAACATGAGCAAAGGTCTTTTTCAACTCGATCCCATTGTTTTGAATTCGTTCAGAATGGATTTACATAAGAAGAGTAGAGTGCTAAAACTTTGGTAGTGTTTCCTTATAAATTTATATGCTTCTCTTACAATTTTTATTTTTCAATTTAGTTTATTTTTTTGTGACCTATATATCATTCAGGCCTTATCTATAAAATTGGTTGTAAACAGTCCATTTGATCTTGTGTTGAATTCATTCAGAAAGGATTTAGACAAGAAGGGCAGAGTGCTTAAACATTGGTAATTTTCCCTTATAAATATGTATGCTCTTACAATTTTTATTTTTCAATTTATTTATATTTATATACATATACAGTCGACCCTCAACTTACATAATTAATCCGTTCTGAGATGATTTACTTAACTCGAAAATGACCTAAGTCGAACCCCAAAATACATGTAAATCAGGTAATCTGTTCCAGGACCCCAAAAAAGTATTGAAAATAATAAAATAATTAAATTTTTTGATAAAAACAATGTATATAAACAAAATTATAATGGTAATTAATAATTATTATTAAGAAACACCATCTGTAAAAGAAAATACATATTAAAAATTAATAATAAAAAATTAATTTAGACTTACATTGGAGAGAGATATAATGCACAGTAAAAATAACAATGAAATAACGTGAAATACCCAGCATCCTGCCAGTGAGTGGTTACGCACTGCATTTGCGATTACGCAGCTATTACGCAACACGAAATAATTACGTAAGACGAATCAATTACAGTCAATGGGGGGCTTCTCGTAACTCAAAATTACGTAAGATGGTGATGACTTAAGTCGAGGGTCAACAGTATATATTTTTTTTAATATTTGTTGTGACCTATATATCATTCAGGCATTAACAATAAAATTTGATCGTGTGTTGAATTTGGGCAAAGTGCTAAAATTGGTAGTTTTCCTTACAAATTTGTATGCTCCTCCCACAATTTTTATTTTTATTATATATACAGTATGTATATATATATATATATATATATATATTTTGTAACCTGTATATAGTCTTGAACTCTTTATTTACTTGGACAGTGTTCCTGAGAATGTCATTAGACGAAAGCATTAGAGCACCATTCTGTGTTTCCTTTCCTTTGTGATTTTATTCATCATATATATATATATATCAGAGCTGGGCACTTCCGCAAACACTTCCGCAAACCGCAAATTCCGCAATTGCGGAAGTATGTTTTCGTTTGCGGATTTGCATTTGCGGCAAAGTCATCGCAAATTAGTGAATTTGTGTTTGCGGATTTGCGTAAGTGATTTAGAATTTGTGGATTTGCGATTGCAAATCCGCAAACTCAAAATCACTTCCGCAAACGCAAATCCGCAAACGCAAATTCACTAATTTGCGATGACTTTGCCGCAAGCACAAATCCGCAAACGAAAAGCATACTTCTGCAATTGCGGAAGTGTTTGCGGAAGTGCCCAGCTCTGATATATATATATATATATATATATATATATATATATATGAACAGAAGGACCAACACAACGGCAAACATTTTCATTTATTTTTTGTACTTCAGACGTTTCGACAAATCTTTTGTCATCATCAGTGAATTAAGTCTTAAAACCTTAAAACAAAAGTCATTGCGTATTCGAGGTGAATTGTCCAAACTGCTCAAGTCTAGTTATCCCCAAATAAATTTTAGATTCGCCTTCGTCAACCCACTTAAATTATCAAATTTTTTAAAGTTCAAAGATGAATTCCCCAAAACTGTATGCCCCAATGTTGTTTACAAATACACGTGCGGCAGCTGTAAGGCTGCGTATATTGGCAGCACTCAACTCCAACTGGAGGTGCGCCTTTCTCAACATTTGGGCTTGTCAGTCCGTACCAACCATCCCCTCAGTAGCCCTCCACAATCCACAATTAGAAACCATAGTAACGAAAACAACCATCCCCTTCACAAAACTCAGTTTGAAATTTTAACTAGATCCATTAACCTCACAGAACTCCGAATTTTAGAATCTTTGTACATCTATAGAAACAAACCCTCCATTAACAATAATAGCTCATCCTACAAATTACAGCTCTTCTAACCAACCGATTCTCATAGACATGTCCTTTCTAATCCTCTGACCATCCAGTGTTCTCTTAGGCTTTGCCAAGTATGGAGGTGGATGTAAACATTGTGTATTTACCTATTGAGGTAATTTAATTTGATTTTAATTTTTATAGTGATGAAATTTAAATGATTTTAATTTTGTATTGATGCAATTTTCATTTTGCTTTAAGGTTTTAATTTTAATGGTTATAATATTGTATTGACGTAATTTTCACTTTTTACTTTTGTTTTAAGGTTTTAAGACTTAATTCACTGATGATGACAAAAGATTTGTCGAAACGTCTGAAGTACAAAAAATAAATGAAAATGTTCGCCATTGTGTTGGTCCTTCTGTTCATCTGTAAACTCCATTTCCCTAAGGAGAAGTCAATAGCTTTGATATACAGGGTGTCCCAAAAAAATGTATACACACTTTAACAGCTGATAGCTATAATTGATGTTTCTTTCTTTCCAAGTTAAACCCATTAGAATTAATAATGGCAGTCAGACTAAGCTTTGAACAAAGGAAATTCATTCTAAAATGCTACTGGAAGTGTGAAAACGCAGTTGAAGTGCAAAGACAGTTTAGGAGGGAGTTTCAAACAGATCCACCAACGCGACTTACCATCACTCGAATTAGAGATGGAATTAGCCGATGGAACTGTTCAGAATGTCCACAAGAAGTGTTCCGGAAGACCACGGACATCGACAAGCCCCACAAAGCAAGAAAGAGTACTGGAAACATATCACCAAAGTACAAGAAAATCTGTGCGGCAAGCGAGTCGTGAGGTAGGAATTTCAGAATCGTCTGTCCAACGCATTTTGAAGCGCTGTCAATAGAAAAGTTACATTCCAAGATTAGTCCATGCTATTAATGAAGATGATCCGGACCGAAGAGTGGAGTATTGCGAGTGGTACTTGGCACGATGTGGATTGGACGAAGGGGTTTCGTAGAATACCCTCCGCGTTCACCAGACCTCACACCACTAGACTTTTTTTTATGGGGATACTTAAAAAACAAAGTCTACGCTATAAAACCTGCAACAGTCGCTGAATTGAGAGCAGCCATTGAACGAGAATGCACACAAATACCAAACGAAATGTTTCGTGATGTTTGTGATTCCATTGCTTCACGTTATCAGCAGTGCTGGACCAGAACGGACGTCAGTTTGAAAACAGGCATTGACAAAACAATTAAATAATGTCTGTAGATTCTATTACATTTTGAAAATGAAATGTATTTTAATAAACACTGCCTTTATAATTATTTAAAGTGTGTATACATTTTTTTGGGATGCCCTGTATATATATATATATATATATATATATATATATATATATACACACAGGGTGGGCCGTAAGTTTCCATACATAGGAAAATTTAAACGTTCGTTTTTATGTTTCTAAGATCTTGTTTACTGATGAAGCAAATTTTTACGTCAATGGAGAGGTTAATCGGCAAAACATACGTTATTGGAGTAATGCTAACCCTAACTGGCTGAGTCCGACGAAGATGCAAGGTGCCGGTAAAGTGATGGTGTGGGCCGGGATATGGGGTGACAGAATTATTGGACCAATTTTTGTCAGTGGAAATCTTAATGCCGAAAGGTATCTTAACATGTTGCAAGAAGAGATTTTCCCATCCCTGCTAAACGAGGAAGGTAACTCAGTTTACTTCCAGCAAGATGGAGCTCCACCTCATTATGGTCTTCACGTGCGTCGGTATTTGGATCAGCAGTTTCCGGATGCTTGGATTGGTCGGCGTGGTCCTGTGGAGTGGCCTCCCAGATCCCCAGATCTCACCCCCCTTGATTTCTATCTTTGGGGGCACTTGAAGGCCATGGTGTATCAGGAAAAGATACTAGACATAAATCATCTAAAGGAACGTATCACCAACGCCATTACAAGCATAACGTCAACTGTGCTAATGCGTGTTCATCAACAGTGGGGAACACGTATTGAAATGTGTTTTCAAAATAATGGCAACCATGTAGAGCATATTATATAAATAAAAATGGTTGTCCATAAATTTTTATTTATTTTTCCTATGTATGGAAACTTACGGCCCACCCTGTATATATATATATATATATATATATATATATATATATATATATATATATATATATATATATGCAGTTAGTCCTCACTATGAATTATAGTCCTCACTATACAAATTTTCACTCATACATATTAACCTAATTAACACCATTCTCTGCGGATATAAATGGCTTTTGCTGCTACAAACACTACAGACTCATGCCAAAATACCCAAATGTGATCGAACATACATTACTCAGATATGGTGAGAAGCAAGAGTATCAGGAGTATTTTCAGAGCTTTGGACAATTCAAAATCTTCAGTTAGAGAAGACACTCCAATCCCCCTCCTCAAGACCATTCCAATTAGCTGTTTGCTCTCCAATAAGCTTGTAAGTACAGTATAGTCATCTGGGGTGAAAAAAAACAATTTGCCTTAACTTAGGCCTACAGACTTTATTATTAGGGATGGACACAATCCTGTATGTTCACATTATAAAGGCCAGGTGTCATAATAACATGGCAATAGAATTTTTTTTCCTGCAAAATATTTAATTGGTAAAATTAAAAAAAACTGAATTTTTTTTCACCCCATGGAAAGGGGTGAAAATGAACCATGCTTGGGGTGAAAAAAAATATAGCATTAACTCTGGTATATGGTCCTCAAAACATACAATATTGGTGACAATGGAATTACAGAGATATAAACCCTTTGTTGCATAACCCCTCCGCAACATTGAACAACATTTGCAATTGCATTTCAACATTCCTGCACTCTCCCATTTTGCGCTCATACTAATATATAAAACACATGCTCTTTTTAACTCCCTCCCCTCTCCCCCTTTGCAACATTGATTTGGTGCATAACCCTTCCCCCCTTTGCAGCATTGATGTTACATAATCATTGCAACATTGATGTTGCACAACCCCCTGCATTGCATATCCCATACCCCCTTTTGTTGCATAACCCCTTTGCACCACTGAACATTTGCAACTGCATTTCAACATTCCTGCACACTCCCATTTTGCCCCCATACTACTATATAAAACAGGTTCTTTTTAACCCCAAAGAGGCTTCAACTGCATGGGGTTAAAAAAACAGCTTCACAAGGCTTATGCCACAGACTATGTTTTATTTCTCCTCATGCATTACAAGATACACATCTTCACACTTTTCAATGTAAGTATAAATATTCTACAGTAAAAAATAATTCAGTGCCAAGCAAATAAAAAATAAATGCAAAAAAGTTTTCTTTACATATTTTTGACGCTTTTTTTTCTGGTGCTCATTTCTTGGAATTGAACAAACATAAAGACATCATTTTACCAACAGTTTTGAAGGATATAGTGGGCTACCTGAAAAAAAACTCTTAAAAATTTTTGTTATATTAAAAATTATTTTAAGGGGCCTGTTCGTTTTCACCCCAACATACCCTGTTTTTTTGCACCCCAGATGACTGGGGTATATGATGTCTTTCATCAATTTTTTTCTGTGTACATTTTTCCAAATATTTCCATAATTGGGGGTGATTCTGGAATGAATTAATAAATTATAACATTGTTTCTATTGAATTCTTGATTTCAATATACAAACCATTTTCAAGAACCAATTAATATGTTAAAGTGACGTGGAGGCCTTGCAGAGGGACACGAACAAAATATACAAATGGTCAGAAGACAACAACATGTCATTCAACGCCGAGAAATTTCAACTCTTGAGATATGGTAGAAAAGAAGAACTTAGACTGCATATTATGCTCCAGATAGACAGGAAATTCAGAGAAGCATGAAAGCGATTGATCTCGGGGATAATAATGACAGATGATGCGAAATTCGAAACACAAAATCAGATAGCGATAAATAAAGCAAAAAGAGTCGCCGGACAGGTTCTAAGAACGTTCAAGAGAAGGGACAGGACAGTAATGATTCCCCTGCTAAAAACACTGATTATACCAAAACTTGAATACTGCTCAGTTTTGACGTCCCCATATAAAAAGGAAGAAACTAATAACCTAGAAGAAACGCAAAGGCATTTCACAGCCAAGATTGATGGCTGCAAAGAACTCAACTACTGGGAAAGACTACGTAAACTAAATCTGTACTCACTGGAAAGAAGAAGAGAGAGGTACATCATAATCTACATATGGAAAATGATCGAAAAACTGGTACCAAACTTAAAACTAAACCCAATTACCATTCAAACAACAGTGGAAAATAGGAAAGGCAGAATGTGTAGTGTTCCCAAATTAAAATAACGACAAGGGACCTCCTCCAACGCTGAAGGAAAATAGCTTGGTTGTCAGGGGGCCAAGACTTTTCAACCAGCTTCCTAAGGACCTCAGAAACGTAACGGGGGTCAAAGTTGAAGTCTTCAAGAAAAGACTGGATGCCTGGCTCAGGACAGTACCAGATGAGCCGGGCATGCCTGGCTATGTACGGTGGAGAGCGCAAGAAAGTAACTCGCTCCTCCACCAGGCCAGACCTAGAGGCGGGGCCACCAGCTTGACCTCCGTGTGAAGAGAGACCAACACACGAAACAACATAAGGTTCATAAGGTAAGGTATATATGTGTGTGTGTGTGTGTAATTATATATAT
Source organism: Bathynomus jamesi (assembly GCA_023014485.1). Lineage (NCBI taxonomy): Eukaryota > Metazoa > Arthropoda > Malacostraca > Isopoda > Cirolanidae > Bathynomus > Bathynomus jamesi. Next base: position 13,742 of record JAJOZX010009887.1, on the reverse strand, counting down.
ATATACATACACACCTTGGTTAGTTGATTTTGCCTCTCTGAATTGTTCATTCTGACGAAGGTCAATCTTGTCACTCCACCTTAGACCTACAGTTTAATGTGAAATCTGAACCATACCCTAACAACAGCCCAGCATCTTAACCACTAGGCTACCCAGGGTACCCATTTATCTACCAATTAATTTTTTTATTGTGTGGAAGGATGAACACCTCAGTTTTACTGCATGCCACCTGCCATCACCAGGTCTTGATCCTGGGGCTGATGGATTTGTATTGAGCGATGCTAACCACTACACCATGAAGGCGCGCGTGCACTCACACACACACACACACACATTAGGGTGCATCAAAATCACCAATGACAGTTTCACTTTATCCCTAAATTAGAAATGTTCCAATGGTTAAGAAAACCTACTATGTGAATTATTTTTGGATTTGAATGCCATTTATGGGGTCCACACAGACTTCCTATATGCACACCAACCCCACAGTCATTCTGTGATTTGAGGTCCAAATAGTAGAAGTTTAAAAATTTTGTTCACTACAAAAATCAGCCCAAGAACATGTAAGTGATATTTCTAAAGGTCATATATACTTCTAAAAAGTGATAAAAACTTCTATAAAGTGATAGATACCTCTAGAAAGTGATAGATACCTCTAGAAAGTGATAGGAAGTGGTGGAAAGTTATAGAATATTCTAAAAGGAACTGCAGTGTATAATCTGATATGCAAGTGTTTATGATAAATATGATTTTTGAGTGTTTATGTTAAATGTTTATGTGCAAGTGTTTATGTTAATGAATTTTATGTTCTCTCTTTACAGAATTTTTTGTTCTCTTTACACCTGTCATGCATTATGGCCAGTTCAGATAGCACAAATGATAAATATACTGTTAAAACTCGTCAAACTGCTGCCATTTATGGTCTTGGTGCTGGAATCAGCGATGCAGATGCAGAGATAACAGGATCTAGGCTGCCAATATGTGAGCAAGTGTTGCGATGCTATATGTTTCATCAGCAAGGAGGTCTACCATTTAACTGTACAAAATGGAACAATGCTAAATTTGTCTTGCAAAAAATTATTCCATTTTATCAGAAAGGCAACATTGCCACAATTACTGAGAGGAAAGCTGTTGAAAAAATTATAGCACTATCTGCAAAAAATGCAAAACTTAGGGAACTTCCAGTGGATCGACGTTCTTTGCCTGGTGCAGTTGCGAAGCTTAAGGGGATCGAAAAGGAGTTACAAGAAACATTTCAGTTGTGGCCAAGGAATGCTGAGCAACTCTCAAAAGATCCTGAAATCTGGAGTTCTTGCGGTCAATGAAATCAGACAGAGTCGCATCATTTGGAAGGCATGACAAGAAGCTTGCATCAAAAGTCCAAAGAAAGCAGGAAAAGGAAACGATGCAAGCAGAACAACAGCTTAAAGCTCATAAAGAAGCCCAAGCATCTACAAGCAAAGTTCAGATTGAGAACAATGAAGAAAGCAACAGTGATGTTGAGGATGAAGAGGGCGATATAGAGGATTACAAACCAAAAACACAAAAATCTCACCAAGATACTCATTCAGGAACAACTGCTTTTATAAGTCATGACATACTCAAATCCCATAGGATGGTTTCCCTGTCTACACGCATGAAGATCACACTGGCCCAACAGGCAGCATTTACCATTTGAAGCCATCATTGAGGAATCAGGAGGTGACACAAAAAAAGTTTCACACTCATATTCTACCGCTGACAGAGCAAGACGTATGGTTGGTGAAGAGCTTGCATCATCGGTCAAAGAGTCCTGGGTTCCACCACAGTTCCTCTCTCTTCACTGGGATTCTAAACTGATGTCAACTCTGTCATACCAAACTAAAGCTGAAGAGAGGTTCACCGTAGCAGTTGGCAATTCCTATGACATCAAACTTCTTGGTGTGCCTTCCTACAAGCCAAATACAGATCAGCAGCTGGTCAAATCATTGCTAATCTCACCATGGAGCTTCTCCGATCATGGAATTGTGTTGACTCAGTAGTGAACATGACTTTTGACACAACAGCGAGTAACACTGGTCATGTGAGTGCTGCATGTGTTAGTCTGCAACAAGACACAGGTCGAGCTTTACTGTGGTCAGCTTGTTGGCATCACGTTGGTGAGATAATCCTTACACAAGTCTTCAATGATCTGAAAATAGAACCACCAATGTCACCAGAAGTTACCATATTCTGTCAGTTCCAAAAGCATTTTGACACAGTTCCACACAACAATAATCAGGCACTTAATTTTTTGGATGGTACCTCTTATTCAGATGATGTACAAACCATAATCCATGACTATAGGGCCAGAGTGATTTCATGCGCGCAGTGTCTGTTGTGAAGCATCAATGTGATGACTACAAAGAATTTTCTGATCTTTGTTTGCTCTACTTAGATGGGACAAGTAGAGTTTTCATTTCGATGTCCTGGTGCTGTACACAAGGCTAGGTGGATGGCCAAGCTTCTCTACTCCATTAAGATGGTGCTGCTGGAGGAGCAGATCAGCTCTCTTCCCTCTGGAACCATTACCATGGAAGCACAATGACCCAAACTGCGTGAATTTGTCAACTTTGTTTGCTTGCTGTACAGCTGGTGGTGGATCACCTGTTCAAGCACAGTCGAGGCTCCATGGAATGACCTGTCTTTACCAAGACATCCTCAGATATGAAAAACTCAGCCCCAGCATATCATCTAGTGCGATAAAAGCTCTCAAGCATCACTTATGGTACCTGAATGCTGAGATGGTACCTCTTGCGCTCTTTAATGATGCAGTTCCTGAAGCTGAACGCCGCTATCTGGCTGAGAGACTTATAGCAGTAAAGCCAGCACAAGATCAGGTATCTTTACCACAACATCGATTTGGTACGGGATTTGGGAAACCCAAATTTCCAAACTCTATTTCCAGCACAACAAAGCTTGGCGACTTAATCAACAAAGATTCATGGTACATTTTCTCTGTTCTGGAACTTGACAGTTCTTTCCTGACTCATAATATTGAAAATTGGCCAGAATTAGCTTCCTTTCAAATGTCCAGAGAACACATCTTGGCAGTTAAGGTCGTAAATGATTGTGTTGAGTGTGGGGTGAAGCTAAGTTCTGATTTCCTCATGGCTGCCAGATCAGAACAACATTACCAAAATGTCCTATAAGTTGTTGAATCCGCCAGAAAGAAGCTTCCTAATCTTCAAAAGAGGAAAACTAGAGACTAAATAATTGTTCATGTTCATTTACAGTTCTTGAACATTTTTTATTAAAGTAGTGTTCTTTTGACTTTGACTTGCTTGTATCACCAATAATGTATAGTATCAATAATGTAATGTATAAACCAGAATGTAATGTATCCCTGTTTTGATTATTTAATACATTTTTACTGGTTCTGATACTTTTGCAAACACGGAAACCGTGATATAAAATGTTTAATTTTTGGTCAATTTAACTCCAATACTAAATATTGCATCAATGATGTGGACCCCCTAGAATACCACATAAATCTTTGAAATTTGACCATATGTGCTATTTCAGGCATTGGAACAAAGTAATCATAGGGACAGATTGAAATAAAACTTTTTGAAAAATCGTGGGAAATTTGATGCACCCTACACACACACACACACACACACACATATATATATATATATATATATATATATATATATATACACACACAGGGTGGGCCAAAAGTCTGGATCCATAGGAAAATATTTATTTTAATACATAAATTACAACAAATGGTAAATACTTAAAATGAATATCAACTTTAACTCGTAAATGCGTATCCGTGATACTGTACAGTAGTTCGTACTCCAGTATAAATACTCAAATACTTTTTTATTTCAGCCCAGAAATGGCTTTGAATCTAACAGAAGAAGACGGGTAGAACTTGTGCTCATGTACGCAAGACAGGGTGCTACACACAGAGAAGTTGCTACCGAATTCAATAGAAATCATCCTGATAAGCATCCAGTAACACATGCGACTGTTGGCAAGTTGTTTAAACGTTTCAAAGAAACAGGAAGTGTACATGATCGACGGCGTTCTGGTCGTCCAAAAACTGCAACTGATGAAAATACCTCTGCAATGGTATGTGAAACTTTAACAAATAGTCCAGTAAAGTCAACAAGAAGATTATCAAATGAAACACGCATCTCGAGAACGTCAATTCGAAGAATTATTAAAAATCATAAATTCCATCCCTAAGTGTCTCGATGTCAGAGGCCGCCAATTTGAGCATTTGTTATAATTTGTTGTTTATACTGGAGTACGAACCACTGTACAGTATCACGGATACGCATTTACGAGTTAAAGTTGATATTCATTTTAAGTATTTAACATTTGTTGTAATTTATGTATTAAAATAAATATTTTCCTATGGATCCAGACTTTCGGCCCACCCTGTATATATATATATATATATATATATATATATATATATATATATATATATATATATATATATATCAAATTATTTTGACAAGTCTCTTCAAAGAATCAATCATTTCAGTAAATTTGAAGTGAGCTGCACAGGATGGACAGAGTGAACCTTGCTCATTTCTGGATGATATTAAGCAACATCTAACAACTGTGAGTGAGACTGCAAATACTTTGGGAAATTGGAAGCCCACGAATAATTCCATGGATGATAAAACCATTTACAGTGTGAGTGGATGTAACTCTTGATCAGTGGTTCTCAACCTGTGGTGCATGAGGGAATCTTGAGGGGTATGTGATGGGGTCCTGAAAATATAACCCTTTTAATTTTATATATGATTGGATTGAGTTGTTGTTGGCAAAAAAAAACAGGCCCAGCCTTCTCATTAAGTTTAGTGAGTGTTGTTTGTGCTAGTGATAAGGAAATTTTCTTCAATAAAACTATTTGGTGGAATGAACCATGCTTGTCTGTTTACCTTTCTTGATGTTAAGTCAATCACACTTTGGGGTTGGGGGTACATGACCAGTGCTGAAAGAGCTCAAGGGGTACAAAAGAAGAAAAAGGTTGAGAACCCCTGATCTTGATAATAATGTAACAGCTAAAACAAAGCTCACTGGAATTTGAAATGACAGCTCACTGAAAGCAAACTTTGTTGAACACAAGTAATCCACATTCTGGATTTGACTTATCCATGAGTACCCCAGTTTTTCAAAATGGGTACTGGGTATCATCTTGCTGTTTACCATTACTTATTGCTATGAAATTACACTTTCTTGTATGAAAGCAGCAGCTTCATACTACACACTGAATGTGTTGAAGATGAACAACCATTTATAAGCATACTGTCAACGCCAGATTTAGGTTTGTGGGGGCCCTGTGCAAGGTCAAGCTGTCGGGGCCCTGTGCGGGGTCAAACTGTGGAAGCCTGTTTGTTATTTCCTTTTATTTACTAAAACACAAACATCTCAAAAAACAATTTTATTGAAAAAAAAGAAATTTATTTACAGAAAGACTTTGCATGCTTTTCAGCAAGCAAAGTCACTGATAATGTTAGTAAACTCATTAACCTAATTTTATCAACTGACATTACAGTTTATTTTTAATAGTTTAACCAGCATTATTTACTAGAACACAGACATCTCAACAAACAATTGTATTGAAAAAAGAGAAATTTATTTACAGAAAGACTTTGATGATGATAGTAAACTCAATACTCAATCATGAAGCAGAGGTACATATGCAACATGATTTCAACATTCGGAAATGTAGACTTCAGGTTCTTGGTGATGATTTAGCCATGAATTCACCCATTTTTATCTTTTTCTTTACTATTTAATGCTACAGATAAACCAATTACCATATATTTATCCACATGATGGGACATGTTAATGCAGCAGCAATTAAATTGTTTTATACAACCACAAAAATGTGGGGGCCCTGTGTGGCAGCACACACTGCACACCCCTAAATCTGGCACTGCATACTGTTATTGTGAACTTTTTGAAGCTAATAAAATCTCCTTTTACATTATTATTCATGTAAATTGCTTAAGACACAAGAATAATGCAAATCATGCACTTGGCATTTAAGTGGGTAGGTAATGGTCACAGTCACTTATAGGTTGTGGTAAAGAAGGTTAAAAGTTTGGGAAACATTGACTTACAGCAATGGAATTAATGTTTTTGAAATCCTCAGAACAGCATTTCTAATGATACATGCTTTATGGTTGGTAGGGGCAGTGGGAGTCAAACTATGCCACTTCAAAAGGTCAATGGCAACCCAATTTGACCTTGACCTAATAATGTGGTTGGGTTAAAAATTTTATGGGTAGTATGTCTGGGAATAAAACAATCAAAGGTAACCAAATTTTACCAAAATTGGAGGGACTGCACATTAATTTGGATTTTTTTTGGTTCACTTGCCCTGAAATGCCCCACAACTTTTTTAACAACTGGATCATTACCCTTTCTCTCTCTCAATCATATCAGTTACCAATGCAACATTCTTACCTCTATTTTTACTTGGAATAACTTTTTCACTCCACACCTTTCCTGAACACCCTCATTTCAGTCCATTTTACACCAATCAAATTCAAACTTCTGAAGTTATTTATCTAAACTTGTATCACTTTTGACATTACAGTACACTCCACTATCAGGCAAAAGAAGCATCTTGCATCCACACCTCTTGCTTCATCTAAAAACATTTCCCTCCTACCAGGAGTAAATTCTAATGTACTTGCATTTCTGTTTTAAGTCAAACACACAAATTTAAGTTTTTCCACAACCTCTAATATTTCTGCATTCACTACATCACCACATTCTGACTTTCCTGCTTTCTCACTGAGAACATTTTTTCATTCACATTTTCATTAATCAAAAATACTCATCATTACTTCAATCACTCTTGAATCCACCTAGAACCACCATAACATCAGATGTGACAGCTACCACACAGCATGGGCATTGATTGTGGGGAGGATGCAGAGGACATGTCCGCCTACTTTTTACAAAGGGGGGGACAACCTACCAGTTGTCTCCCCACTTTTGTGGATGAATTGCTATAAATGCTAACTATTAATGGCACCTAATAAGACATTATATGTCATATTATATGCATATACAAATGTAATAGCAATATTATAAATTATTGTCATGAACACCAGTGTATATTTATCATGGAATTTAGCAGTAAATTATTTGTTTTATATTTCACAAACATATTTTGTTATCTGTTGTCTACAAGTAATAGATTTATTTCAGTTAAACATGTGTGATATTATGTTACATGAAAGGTTAAATATTAAAAGTTGTTTGTACTGCGTTTCTTATTTCTGGAAAAAAATGTTTAAATAAAGAAAGACAAAATGATTAAATACAATGGATTTTTTCAGCATGCTGAGAAAAATACAAAAAATAGGTAAATGATAAATTATGACATTGATATGTTACACGCAATAGCTACTCAGAGTATTGTTTGATTTGCTGTTTGAAGGCGAAGTGTCCCCCCCCACTATTTTAGAGCAATCAATGCCCCTGCCACAAAAAAAAAAAAATCAGATTTACTGCTCTTTTCAACATTGTTTGCACCTTATGCATTACCCCATCCATATACACATTTAATACCCATGGTGAGATCACATGCAAACACACTTTTTCTCATCACTTAACTTCTTAATCAACTGTCCCTGCAAACACTTTATCAACACATGTAATATCAATATACCCTGCTTTTTAAATTTAACTCTCCAAGATTAGACTTCAGTGGTGTTAAAACTCAACACAACTGCGCAAGCAATATCAATTCTATTCCTTTATGTGGCAGTGATATCTTAGTAATGTAGCTTGTTATGTAAATCTGATACCTCATTTTAAAACTTTTATACTACTTTTGAGGTATTTCAGGGTACAGACTAAAGTCTTCCTACCTTTTTCATGCTAGCCTATTCTGAAAATGAGAAACTCTAAAATACCTATTTAATAGAAAATTTCATACACAACTCTCTACTGAGTTGTTCACACAGTCAGAGGGGAATGTAGACAACAGTTTAAGGTGCTTTTCACAACGGAGATAGAGAATAACTACTGTACTGACTCTTTTAGGTTAAGTATAATAATGGCTTATTTTAGCAAAGGTGTAATCAAACAGAACATACATATTTACCTTACTGTTGAGTTCATCATGATCAGTGAATTCCATTTCCTCTCTAACAGAAAGAGCTATCTTCCATTCATCTTTGATCTGATCACACTGAAAATGAATTTCTTTTAATCACATTCACTGATATATTTCCTATCACAATTTATTTTTAAGTTTAAGAAAACAAACTTACAAGGTGTGTTCAAAACGTTCCTGGACTGATCCCACAAAAACTTTCTGGTAACAAACTAATTGATATTGTCCCCTTCAAAGTAGTCTCCTTGTGCAGCTATACATCACTCCTAACAGCGTTTCCACTTTCGAAAGCATTTATGGTAGGCTGTATTCCTGACCATCTTCAGTTCATTTGTTGCATTTTGAATAATTTCTTCCACACTTTGAAATCTTTGACTTTTCAATGCAAATTTAAGTTTGGGGAAAAGAAAAAAGTCTGCTAGGGACAGATCTGGAGAATATGGGGGCTGGGGAATGACTGACATTGTGCTTTGCCAGGTACTGCTGAATTGACAATGTGTGTGTGTGGGCACATTGACATGGTGCAACATCCACATTCCTGTGTTCCAACTTTCAGGCCATTTTCTCATTACTGCATCTCGCACGCACTTCAGTATTTCCAAATAAAACTGTTGGTTAAGTGTTTGACCTCAAGGGATAAATTCGTAATGAAAGAGTCCATAGTAATTGAAAAAATGACCAGCATTGCCTTCATATTTGATTGGACTTGCCATGCTTTTTTCTGTCTCAGGGATGTCACACACTCCCATTGTGATGATAGCCATTTTGTTTCAATTCAATATCATACCCATACACCCACGTTTCATCACCCATAACAATGTTTCTGAGAAAATTTTCATCAAGATTGGTATGTTGAAGGAGGTCTTGAGACACAACACATTGCTCTTTCTGCTCAGCAGTCAAGAGTCATGGCACAAATTTGGCTGACACATGACATCCCCAAATTCTCTCCAAGTATCTTGTGGCATGATCCTTTCAAAATGTCCATTTCATCTGCAACTTCCCTGACTGTCAGTCTACAGTTCCTTCAAATCATTTCACAAACACAAGCAACAGTGTCATCAGTTCTTGAATTGGAAGGTCATCACACCTTTACATCATCCTCCATCAATGTTCAGCCTTCCTTAAAGCATTTGTGCCACTCAAAAGTGGTTGTCTGACTTAAGGTATCATTGCCAAATTTAAGCTGTGTTCAGCATGGGATGGGTTTCAGAAGCAGTCTTGCCCAGCTTAATGCAAAATTTTATGCACACACATTGTTCTTCAACAGTAGCCATTATTCAGATGCACAAAATGTGACAAAAAACAAAATGACTTCACAAAACAGTAAATATCATGAGAGCAAAATATGATATCAACAAGCAGTAAACATCTTTGGACACAGACTGAGTCACACAACAACATGCATCACATGATGCACATGTGCATCATGTGATGTGTGTGCAGCATAACCAGTTCAGGAACTTTTTGAACACACCTCATATGATTTATTAAAGCTTTACAAATGAGTTCATGCTTAATGCTTTCATGAATGTATTAATACAATATACTAATCTTACTGAACAATCTCTATTTATCAAGAGAACTAGACAAACTTCAAAAAGTCATTATATTTTCTTTTTACTGTGGCATATGTGGCAATCCACTTAAACTGCATAATAAGAAACCCAACTGTTCATAACTATTCTTTACCTCCCATTCATCACAGATGTTTTCATGGCCAATTGTATCATCATTGCAATAATATGTTGCATAGGAATCAACTTCTTCTTTAATGTCAACTTCATCTTTAATGTTCCAATTTTCACCTTTCAAATCACTTTCACTTTTTTCCATTTTGAAACTCATGACATCAAATGAGTAATGGGAAAAAATTAAATTCCTTAACAAAAGTGCTTTTCTTTAGTTAGGAGTTAATTATTCTGAAGGACATGATATATTCCTCTGAAAATAATGTAACACTATATGAGCTATACGTCATTGTAATCCTTGGGGTCTTAAGCCTATACTGATAAAATCATGATAGATTTTACTAAGAACAAAATTTTCAAGTTAGAAAGCTCTTATTATGATTTAATAGTTTCTTTTGAATATATCTGAAGAGGCAATTTAGGAATGGTTTTAACATGTGAAGACAAAGTTCTGTGCAAAGCTAATTTAACATCAAATCTGTTATAAAAATGAAAATAAGGTTTATACAAATAAAGAAAAAAAATGCCCTTTCATGTTATAAGCAATAAATAGTTGTTTTTAAAATTAATCTTGAACAGTAATATTCATGGCTTTAGTTCAGATTACCATTTTACCAAAATCAAAAACCTTGTTATCTCAATTGGAATGAAAACCAGTACTGGTACACAGAATCTGTGAAATATGACTCCCAAACTTTTACAATTCAGAAAGCTGATACTTCAAAGTAATATTTAAAATATGATACCTACTTGTAAATTATGAAGAGTCCACTGGGAAAATTTAGGTCTGAATTATGAAACTGTATACTTGTATCTCGAGTTTTAAGGTGTTTGTATTAATGACAGTGACTAATGCTTATGTTTAAGGGCTTGGCAGGTCAGCAGAGAAAAGTCACAATGAAGACCATCTATCTACTGCATAATGCTACAGTATTCACATGTACACAAAAAAATTGGGATAGACAACCCAAAAGTTTAATTTTAAAGTGTTTTGGGAAAACTTCCAATACATACTCCAATACATAAAAATTAGCAATGCACCAATTCCAAAATTCAGCCAATGCTGATTTTGTCAATGCCAATTCCATGAAAAACTGCTGATGCAAATTCTTTACCTCTATTTTAAAAATTCAATTCCCTTCATAAATTTTACTAATCTAATGTGAAACTTTCAATTTTCATATTTTCACATTTCAAATTTGTTTACATGCTTTTTCTTAGCTCACTTCACAATATACAGCACCAAAATTTGTTACTCATATACTGTAGCTAAAATGATGTTAAAAAGTTTTATTACTCAGTAAAATGATAAAATAATTTTATTTTAGTTTCATAAATTGAATACCAATATTTGAAGTAATTGTTTTTCCTTATGTGGAAGGTATTTTCTTTCTTCAACAATAACAAAATTTTTCATTAAAATTTAAAGTCCCTGGTGGCCAATTTGAAAAAAAAATAGATATGTAATTTTGGTTTATAAAATTATTAAAATACTTAAAATAAAGTCAACATAACAAAATGGTTTAATATATAAATTATAAAGTACAACTTAATATAGAATTATTATTAATATAGAGTAGGAGATTACAATAATTTATAATATTTACAGATTAGCTAGTTAGAGAAAATGTAAATTTATTGGCAACTTATTAAGCTTTGCCTTTTTTGTGAATGTAAAATATTTTTATATAATTACACTTTGAAATGAGTATAAATTATCATAATTAGTATTTTTTGTATGTTCAGTTTTCTATAAATACAGATTTTATTTTGCAATGAAAATTAAAAATGTCAAAGAATTGACGAGAGAATCAGCTAAATTTGGCCAATGCCCAAAACATGACCGATCCTGCCAGTGCTGATTAATCAGGACACCATCAATAAAAATGCATGTGAAGTATAGGACAGTGTGCCTTGTATGCTTTAACTCCACAGCCTAAGTACATAGTGAACCAGGAAGGGAATCCACCTAAATCTTAGCAGAGCCAGTTAATGTGAGAATACTAAGCTCCTAAGCCAGGCATAAGTTCTCTGTACATATGAAGACTTATCAGTATTTTTATTGCTGTGTGTGAAGAATTTCTTTTAACTTTATCAAAAATGTGGATAAAACAAACTGAAATTGAGTAAGGAGTGGTGTATTACAAACAAACAAAACATCTTTACTGTGGATCACTCACAATCCATAGCCAGTTAACCAAACATACAAGTACAATCTTAGTTTTGGACATATGCACGTATATCATTGTACAGTCATTCCTCCATATTCACGTGACTGACATATGTGAGACCACCTATTCACGAGAGAATAATAGTAACCATTAAATCAGCATCTGCGAGGGAAAGATCGCCTATTCATGATTCAAATTGGCCGCCATCTGGCCAATGCGCAAGAGTGTACTAAATGCGGGTCCATCCTCATGCAGCTGCTTCTCTCCATGTGCGAGAGAGAGCCAAGAATGAGTCAGTCACTGAGTTGCCTTCATTAGCAATGCATTGTCTGCGCTGAACTTCAGGTTTACTTTCGTGATTTTGATGGTATTTTGCCTTTTTTTTTATTAACTATGGGTTCCAAGCGCAGTGTTAGTGGTATTGAAAGTAACCCTAAAAGAAGGTGGTACTGAGCCTTAGTGAAAAAATAAAAGTGTTAGATAGGCTTAAAAGTAGAATGTCTGCCGTGGACAACCATAGGGCGGGAATTTGGTTTGAATGAGTAGAAAATGATTTCATACAATGTTTTTTTTGTTGCTTCTTTTAATTCTATTTAGTATTAATCTATATAATTATTAACATAATTAGTGTTTTTTCAGCATTTATGGCTAAATTAGGGGGGCAAAAAGGGATTTTCAAGGGAGCTGGGAACTTAACCCTATTTTTCCATAAGTTTATATGTTCAACATCTGCAAGATCAACACTCACAACGATTTTTAAGAACCTAACCCTCGCAAATACTGAGGAATGACTGTATATTGGAGTGCGCTAATTGGACATACGCATATATGTCACCATATTGAAGGAGTTAACCTTCAATACAGCTATGCGAAAAGGAAAACAAACACACACACTACTATTGGGCCCTTAAGGAAAGGAAATACTGAACTAACAGACAATATGAAACATTGAGAGCCCAGTATGACTCAGTCTTCAGTACCCCAAAAAGTGACAAAGCAATACCTGACATAGATGCATTCTTCAAAGAGAAATTGCAAGGAGAATATATAACAGACTTTGATTTTACCTGAGATGATGTAGCAAGAGCTATAGGACAAGTGAAATCACATTCAGCTGCAGATTCGGACAAATGGAACACACTATTAATTAAAAACAGTAAAAATTAAATTGCTACACCCTTATAGTGGATATGGAGAAGATCCCTAGATACTGGGGAAATACTGAGCATCTTGAAAAGAGCAAACATTGTCCCTATATATAAAGGTGGGGATAGATATCAGGCAAAGAACTATAGACCAGTGTCACTGACATCCCACCTCACTGAAATATTTGAAAGAAAAGTCAGAGAAAATCTTACTTCTTGGAGACACTGGAAAAATTCAATAAAAATTAACACAGATTCCTATCATGCCTATCACAACTTATAGAACATTATAACATCCTAGATGCACTTGAAGGTAATGAAAACTATGATGTCATATACACAGATTTTGCTAAAGCTTTTGACAAGTGCAATCATGGTATAATAGCACATAAAATAAAATATATAAGAATAACAGGCAAAGTGGGAAAATGGATCTACAACTTCCTCAGAGAACATCTACAGGTCATCAATCAAGGTATATCATCATCAGAATCAGAAAGTACGCAGCTCAGTACCACAAGGAACAGTCTGGCCCCACTCCTGTTCATTTATCATGCTAACATAGACGGGAGTTAACAACAACAGTAGAGTAACACTCATTTGCGGATGA
>JAJOZX010009886.1:110000-136822 GCA_023014485.1 Bathynomus jamesi | reverse complement strand
GCAATGATTTTGTATACAGATAAAATGTATGCTTTTGCCCACCAAGCATCATATGATGAATCATTGATTAAGAAATTAAAGAGAATGTGTCTATTTAATGCATTAATTTATGGAAAATACTGGCTTTTATGTTCTAATTCACTAGATAGTCCAGCTAATGATCTCAAGTTTTATCATGATTTGGTGAATTACAAGAAGGAAGATAGGGAAGTTGCAAATGCTGCTTTGAAATCTTTTGCCAATCATTACTGGTATTTGACGGAGGAAGTGGTCCCTTTGAGTTTCTTTGGATCGCTAAGTAATGATGAAAAAGATAAGATCGCAAAATCCTTAAACAAATATCCAGTTCCAGAAAATTATGTATGTGGGCAACCTGTTTTCCCCATTTTAAAGGAAGACACAAAGCTTCATCAGCTAGTAGGTCCAATTTCATGGCATTTATTTCAATGCTGTGGGTCAAATCCAGACTCATGGATAAAGAAACCAGCATCAACATGGGAAGAGGTCGATGACTACAACAAACTAAAAAACATTCTTTCATCTATTAGAGTAGTCAATGATACCGCTGAAAGAGGAATCAAGCTGGTTCAAGACTTTCATGACAAATGTCAAAATGAAGAGAATTTCAAGGTCTTTTGCAAATTGTGGAAGAGAATAGAAGACTAATTCCTGATCCTAGTAAAGAGACTCTTAAAAGAATGAAACTCAGTAAAGAATAGTTCATTAACAGATAGATTAGGTATTTTTATTTGCAGAGATTGTTTTTTTAGAAGAGGCTGATTTTTTTTTATTAAATATACCATAAATTGTCTTTTCTTATTTTTATGTTTAAAAAGCTCTTATATCAATGATTTCTAATTAGGAAACTTGTTTCTTTTTATTTTTTTGAGGAAAGTGTTGAATAAAGGAAAAAAAAACGATGGGACCTCACAACTATAGATAGTGTTAATTTTTAGCTTTATTTTATATATATAGTTTTGAGGTTGTCCTCACTTTGTATAGGCTAGTTATAATAAAAACTAATTATGATTTGCATTATAACTAGCAAATACAAAGCCCATCGCCGCGAAGCTGCATTGGGGTGATGCTTCAAAGGTGGCGGTAACACTTTATTTAAGAAGGCACTGCAAGCAAAATTTTTTTTTAATTTAAATTTTTAAAAAATAAATGAAAATTTTCAAAATTAAGTAAATTTCTATTTTGATGAACTTTTCTAATAGAACTTTTGATTCTAAATCATTTTTATTCTATAACATTTTTCGATAAAGTTGATAGTGTTTGAGATATATGGGGTTTTTAGGAAAATGGGATGCGCAAAATTTCAAGGGTGGGTGGGGGGGATTCAAAATTTGTCGGATTAGAAAATGCCTGTAAAATTCGTGTTTAGGACATCATTTGGCACAACATTAGACTCCTGGACCTTGACTTTTTGAAAATGACCCAAAAATGGTACACCCTAGTGAATATATCTTTTTTCTGGAATCTGTAATCTGTTGCAGATTTAATAACTCTTCTCTCTATATCTGCAGGTTATGATTAATGTAGTACAGCTTGGTAAAGAGAATGGCAACTAGAGCTTGTAAACACTCGCCGGATATATTCTGCTACGTTGGTGGGTATTACATAGGCCCCAAGCAAGTATCGCACAAGGTTGTGAAAGGCACCAAGTTCTGGATCGCGTATCGGCTCTATTTTGGTATGCCTATGGGTCACCAAGATAAGCCCTGGGCACCCCATGTGATCTGTGGAAGCTGCCTCTCCACACTTGAAGGGTAGCTACGGGGAGTACGCAAGGCAATGCCCTTTGCGGTACCCAGAATATGGAGAGAACCAAAAATCCACCACGACGATTGCTACTACTGCATGGTAGATGTTTCTAAGTACAGGAAAGTTAAAGGAAGGCAGACTCTTCAGTATCCAAGCATAGCGTCGTCCATAGCTCCTGTACCACATGGCGAAGGCCTTCCAATACCACGTCCACCAGAACAGGTATCTATCCATTACTTTACCTTCTATATTTACAGACTGTGGGTCATTATGGGTCGATTTTTCTTAGTGCTGATGCTCTTCTACATATATAGCTATGCCTATATTTTGTTTCTTTGCTTTGCAGGTTGAAAATGAGGATGCAGCTAGCTCATCTGAGATGTCGGCTGGTGAGGACAGTCATGATGAAGAATATACAGTAACTTTCAGTACAAACCCTCACTTTCCAAATCAGAGGGAATTGGACGACTTAATTAGAGATTTGGGTCTGACGAAATCAGGGTCTGAGCTTCTGACCTCCAGACTCAAAGAGTGGAATTTGCTTGGAGAAGACTGCAAGAGCACTGTATACCGAAAGCGGTATGAAGAGTTTGCAAGGTTCTACGATGTCAATGGCTCTCTCTGTCATTGCAGCGAGGTTAATGGTCTATTCACAGCTACTGGGTTAACAAATATACCCTCAGAGTGGCGCCTGTTTATTGACAGTTCAACTCGGAGTTTAAAAGCTGTTCTACTCCACAATGGGAACAAATATCCATCTATACCAGTTGCACATTCTGTTCAAATGAAAGAGGACTATGAAAATGTCAAACAACTGCTCACTCAAATCAGGTATGAACAATATAACTGGGGCGTGTGTGGTGATTTCAAAATGATTGGTTTCCTGTTTGGTTTACAAGGAGGGTTTACTAAATATTCATGTTTTCTTTGCCTGTGGGATAGCGGGGCTTCAACTGAGCACTATAAAACAGTTCAGTGGCCTCCACGTGAAGGACTGCAACCAGGAAAGTACAATGTACTCAGGGAACCTCTTGTGAAGCTTGACATAGTTCTGCTATCACCTCTCCATATTAAGTTGGGTCTAATTAAGCAGTATGTAACTGCGTTAGATTTTGGAGGGGAAGTTTTCCAACAGATTCGGGTCATGTTCCCTAAACTCTCTGAGGCCAAAGTCAAGGCTGGCATCTTTGTAGGACCACAAGTCAAGGCGCTGTTGAATTCAAAGAACCTTGAAGCCAAGATGACTCCGATCGAAAAAGAGGCTTGGTGTGCTTTCCGTGATGTGGTTCGCGGGTTTTTAGGCAACCATGAAGCACCAAACTATAAAGAGTTAGTGTCAAACTTGATTAAGTGCTATGGCAAAATGGGGTGCCGTATGTCTTTAAAATTGCACTATCTGCATTCACATCTAGACTTTTTTCGTGATAACCTGGGCGATGTGAGTGAAGAACATGGCGAAAGATTCCATCAAGATATTCAAACGATGGAGAAAAGGTACCAGGGCCATTGGGATGCTTTCATGATGGGAAACCACGCATGGTCGCTGATCAGAAAGGATAAGAATGTTCATACGCGGAAGTCGCGTTCTTCAGTGCATTTTTAAATTTTTAAGGAACGCACACTGCATAACGAGGCTTGTTATTCTCTTATCGGTTCTCCTCATGATATATATTACAGTATATCCTTTGCACCATTTTTGGTTTGTCAAACAATTTTGGCTCAATAAACATTAATTTCCAATAGTGTTTATATTTTCAGAAAATATTTATGTTGGCCTTCTTTATATACTTTGCCATATGAAAAGTGTGATAACCTATATTTTTGAAACGGTTGATGATAGAGCAAAACCAATATCATTTTTGGAATTAGCGCCCCGAAATCATTAAGAAACGACCGAAAAATCACAATAAATAGAAAAAATTTCAAAATTTGTTACCCAGCGTTATTGGAAGATAAAACTAAATGATAGAGAACATACATTCGAACTTACATTACGAAATAAATTAGTGTATATAAGTATTATTTAGTTATAAAGCAATAAATTTTATGTTAATGTTATTTTTTTTATGTTTTTAATATTAGATGGGAATAAAACACGCAATATCAATTGAAAAGCACAAGTAATGTACAAGTTTGTGTAAATCGGTAGCCAAAGTAGAAAATCTTAAGAATTAAAATGAGACTGGCATGAATTAATGAGAAACCTAGAGATTTCTAACCATATTTGATTTAATGACAGAATTAATAGAACTAATACAAAGTTTCCGATAAAATTTTCAATCTAATAATTTTAGCGGATTATTTTTTAATTTAATTGATATTGTGAACGCTAATCGAATGAAACTTAATTGAAATGAACATTTTTCTTATTACAATCAAGTCTAAACTGTTTCGAGATCAAAGATAATGTACAAAACTTGGGTTACTGTCTTCTTATCTCTTCACCTCCAGATTCTGTTCTACACATTTCTATAAATGATTGTTTACACAACTTTTCCTGAATTTCTTTGTCTACTCGTGCGAAAAAACAACAGAAGTTATTTTCTCTTGCATTACCTTTTATTTAAAATAAAGGAGAACTTCAATAAATAATAATAATAATATATATATATATATATATATATATATATATATATAGAGAGAGAGAGAGAGAGAGAAGAGAGAGAGAGAGAGAGAGAGAGAGAGAGAGAGAATAACACGCGTGTTGTTTTTGTATAAAATAGAATTGCTCTCAACAGAATTCGAACTCGGGACCTCTTAAATAAGGGTCGCGACCGCTACCACGACACTATGACGATATAAAAATCAACACAACCCGTCAGTAGTATAACCGCAAAACGGTAGAGTGCAATTGCAATGTTGATCAATGTTGCAAAGGGGGAGGGGTTATCCCCCTTTCTGCAATGAAGGGGTTATGCAACAAGGGGGATTGGTTATCCCAAGTTGCAATGAAGGGGGGAGGGGTTATGTAAAATGGGGTGGGGATATGTTGCAATGGGGGGTGAGGGTTATGCAAGGGGGAGGGCTTATGCAAGGGGAGAGGGTTATGGAAGGGGGATGGAGCTTTGGGGGGAGAAGGGAGGATAACCTTAACCTAAGAGAGAGAAAGGATGAGGAGGATGAGGAGGAGGGGGGGTGTTTCGTCCACGGGAAACAGACGAATAATGAGATTTCATCCGAGCGCCCGCTGTCTTATAAGGTGTAAATCAGCCAGTTGGCTTAATCTGCCAGTCGGCTTTGAAGGCGTAATTGGCTTAGAAGACTTAATCTGGCTTAGAAGGCGTAAATGGCTTCTTCGGGTGTACATTATTAGGGTTGAGTTGCCAGATTGTGTTATTTATTTAAGGCGTATATTCTTGATAGTTGGTTTAGAAATCCGCCAGTCGGCTTTGAAGACGTAACCAGCCATTTGGTACATATATTTATATTAATATTGTTTATATATATATACATACATATATATACAGGGTGGGCGGAAAGTAGCTCCCTATTTTGGATTGGTAAAAAAATACGTATATTATCCATTTATTTCAGAAGAAATAATATGAAAAGGTAGGCATACATGGTAGGTTTTCTCTGAAATTCAATGTGGGCTCCAACTCTTTCCACCAGCTTCTGGAGCCGCCCAGGAATGGCGTCCACTGACTTTAGCAGGAACTCCGGCGGGATGGAGGACATGACTTCCCGAATTCGGTCCTCCAGTTCTTCCAATGTCCTCGGTTTGGTGCAGTAGACTTCTTCCTTTACCCACCCCCAAGAAAGAAGTCGCACGGTGTCAAGTCGGGGCTCCTGGCTGGCCATTGATGTGGACCACGACGACCCATCCAACGCCCAGGGAAGTGGGCATCCAGCCACTCACGGACAAACAAGAGCGAAGTGCGGAGGGGCGCCATCTTGCATAAATATCAGATCGTCGATGTTTCCCATGTGCTGACAACCGGCCAGACCTCGTTTCGCAACATAGCAAGGTACCGCTCAGCATTCATGGTGTTGCGCAGAAGGAACGGGCCCACAACCTGATCTGAGGTCATACCACACCACACCGTTACACTGAACCGATTCTGCCGTTTTTCAGCGGTAACCGTGCGACTTCTTTCTTTGGGGGTGGGTAAAGGAAGAAGTCTACCGCACCAAACCGAGGACATTGGAAGAACTGGAGGACCGAATTCGGGAAGTCATGTCCTCCATCCCGCCGGAGTTCCTGCTAAAGTCAGTGGACGCCATTCCTGGGCGGCTCCAGAAGCTGGTGGAAAGAGTTGGAGCCCACATTGAATTTTACAGAAAACCTACCATGTATGCCTACCTTTTCATATTATTTCTTCTGAAATAAATGGATAATATACGTATTTTTTTACCAATCCAAAATAGGGAGCTACTTTCCGCCCACCCTGTATATTATATATTATATATATATATTATATATATATATATATATAACATCCAAAAGAATTAAATAAAACACCATTACAGCATTCTGTTTATTTAGACGAATTATTGGATTCAGTTTCGTGAAATATATAGAAAATAAATATACACTCGTTCATTCTATACAAACGAGGAATATATGCAATTAAAAATAATAATAGTATAAAAATTATAAACGAGGAGTATATGCAATTAAAAATAATAATAGTGTAAGAAATACGAACGAAGAATATAAAAAATCAAAAAATAATATAAGAAATGCAAAACGAAGGAATAAATATAATCAAAACATAATAATATAAGAAAAACGAATGTATTTAAATTGCAGGAAAGTACGTCTTAAAAATAATTACACGTAAATAATTAAATATATTGAAAATAAATATACTGCAAAACCATCAAAATATATAAGCTTAAGTTTGAATGCGCTTAACTAAAATACTGAACTCGAACGTAATCGAGTCTACAGTCACATCATTGTTGCTTTGCACTACACAATAAATACGACTGAACATAAATTTACTGCTCAAGTTATAGGGGTGCCTACACTCGATGTAAAGGGCCTTCATATCGTTCAAAACTATTTTTGTGCCTATTTTCCATTCGGTTGGCAAGTTATCTTTAAACACGCCCAGAATACAATCAAAAGCACGCACAAAGAGATCGTCGTTAGCCACAACATCATTATTAAATTCAAGTTTATAAACACTCCTTTCCAATCGAGGGTTTATTCTTACCGACCCGAGCTTTTCAATCGTGAACTCTTCTTCACATTGCATAGCGGCAGTTCAAATAATCTTCTAAGTGGTAACGACAACTGTTCTTTATATAAAGAAACAGCTCTTCAGGATAAACGGTGTAGGTGAGCTCAGCCTTGTACCGCTCAAGTCCTTTGTACCAAAGTTCATGACTTTTCTAAGAGTCTAAACCTTTCAAATAAGCATCCAGCTCTAGATCATTCTCGCCTTGTTCAGCCCTACACTTGGTAAATCCGTCGGGCAGAGCGGTGCATGCGTATTCAAGAACTGTATCAAAATAAAGCATATCCGTAACATGCGCGTCTAATATAGGCTTTAGCTTGCTGAAAACGACGATTTCAAACTTTCTGTCGAGGATGAATCGGCTTCGCGTAGAAGCAAGAACGTTATTAATTTTATTATCAGAAGCATTCTTCCACATCAGTCCTATATCAATGCATGGCTGATCACTATATATAAACAACGTACAAACAATGGAATATGATGGGTTATCACTAATCTGTTTTCTTCTTGTGCCTACACTTGCAGGTATTTTATAATGATCCTCACTTCACTTCTCAACTATCACGAAGATCCTATTCATCTCCTCAACACTTAAATAAACAAGATTCCGTTTACCAGAGTTTGTTTGTTTACAAGTCATTTCCAGAACATAGCTAATGACCGGTTTTACGCCTGAAAACGCGCAATGACTTCGTCACGGACACATCCTACACTGCATTGAGAATGCAGCTCAAAGGAAATTCCATCGTATTCGAGAAGTGCACGTCCACTCGGTTCAAGCTCTGAGATCAGATGACTATGAGCCACAGACAAGCGGATCGGACCGATGGGAGGTGTGAAGGAGTGAGTCACACCGTAAGCTGATGAAACGTGTAAGGTGTTTTTCCAACGTGAGAGAGAATACTTGTACCCCATTATACTGGGCAATCGTTTAGGGAATTTTTCCGACACATGAAGTAATATCATTTTTAATGTTTTATCACTCCCACTCCCCGGAATACGCACCAGATATTTTCGTTCATTTTCACGAGCTAAACACATTTTATTCACACTCCGGCGCACTATTTGAGAGAAACATATGCCCATATTTTTCATTTTTTCCTAGCAGGCGATTCTCTCTCTAAATTCTGTTAAAAACTCATACAGGCCTTTAGCCACAACCTCACTGCAAACCTCGTCACGATTTTTATTAATGTAGTGGTAAAAATACTTTAAATTCTCCATTATGACAAGATTTAAATTCTCAGCCGCAGGGTGCGAGTACTCGGAGTGATGCAACATGATATAATATCGCTTGTCACTCCACTCATCAACAATACTCACTACCCATAACCGTTGTTTGTCTTTTGCACGTGTTGTTTCCTCCACCTCACTGTATATGTAGGCTTTTATAAAGTTTAGGCCTACAATATATTTCAATACATCGCTTGTACAACGAAACCCTGCAATGCTCTCGCCAGAATAGCCGTAGAGTATTTGTGCCTCTCGTCCTCAAGCCTCGCATAGGTCAATGTACCCTTAAAAGTATCAAAGGAGGGTGGAATAGGGAGTCTTTCAGTAACCATATCTTCATACTTTGCCGAATACCACTTCATAAACGTCGAACACGCAATATTAAAGGTAGCCATTATTATTTTTCGTCTACGTGGGACTTCTTCAAATTCACGTCTGACATCCAGGGCTTGTAGCGATCAACTGAGCACGCAGGGTAGAGGTATGCTCAGGGAGTAGCAGGAGTCACGTGGCCGAACATACAGGGGGCGGAGCTTAGAACTTTCTCCTGTAGACACACACACACACACAAACACACACTCACATAAAAAGGAGAAAGTGAAATGCTAATTGAAACACAATTTATTTAATAAACGGATTATTATTATTATATATATATATATATATATATATATATACACACAAATAAATGTAATAAATAAAATAAACATATCGTTAACAATACACCTATATATATACATATATATATATACATACATACATATATATATATATATATAATAATCAAGGATTATAGTATCTAAAGGGTACGGTATCATAGGTACCAGACACCTGGTAACGATTCCTATAGGTGTTACGGCACACCTTCGTACCCCTAAGTTTTTTCACGCTCCCCAACTTCTGCGCCCGAAAATTGTGGGTCCCTACAGTTAGTTGGGATGGCTGCTCGCCCTCATCATCATCCAAGCACACTAGATCTTTCAACGAATCAAAGTTAACGCCCCGCCGATTCGCCAAGTTGAGCGTGATACCATTAACCTTCACGATATATTTCATATCCTCCACCACCCTCACACGTACCCCATAAATTTTTGGTCCTCTTGAGACAAAAGAGTCAGCGTATGCGATGTCTCCATACTCATCCTTGATCTCATCAGTAAACTCCCCGAGGAATTCACCAATAGGAAGTATGTATTCACCCTCTCTCTCTGTGAATATCACACTATCTGTATCGGCGAACTGAACCCTCCGACCAAGAGAATGCAATAGGTCCCAAAATTTGAGGCGTGCGTCGGCCGTTGTGAAGCTGGCTACAGGTATGTTTGTAACCCGGGAGGTGTCTGTGGCGAGTTCGGTGATGTTGTACTTTATTATGTGAGTATTACCTACATTCCACGATCTCCATAACCTCTTTATCGGGAGCGTTGGCATAATCCCAGACATCACTATAACATTGTGCCAAATGAACGTTCCCCTTGCCAGTATTCTGTGCAAATTTTCCCCAAAGACTATTTAGACAACTTTGCACATAAGCGCTTGCCTGGCTTCTTTATAATTTGGGAACGGTCAAGTTGTATACCTTTACAGTCACAGTAACGTTGAATATAAGCCGATTTTTCATCTTTGGTATCACCTCCTTGCGGATACCCCGATGCTTCTACTTTATCCTTCAAAAAAGCGTTTATATATTGCGTGAAAAGGTTGGGTATCTTCTGAGACCTCCAGACCTCATGTATCTTCAATATTCTGTAGCCACGGCGATCGTGTTTATTTCTTCACTGTACTGTCTATCTGTTTCCATCCGTGCATCATACTCATGCTCCCACAAGACCTTGTGAGTGAACTGGGAGCCTATATGTTGATCGCGGGTGCGGGTCCATACAAGACTGTCGGCAGGAGATCAACCGCGGATATCTCCTACAATTCCACAGTCAGGACGGGGGCATCCGTGCCACCAGCAACCGTTAAAGGAGTACACATTCTTCTCACCAGTGGCACGGTTTTCGCTTTGACCATCAACCCAAAAAACACGAATGGGTACTTCCCCCGTGTAGGAGGCATGCTTTATGTATACACCTGTCTGCTGCTTTATGAGTATGAGCCAGTAAATAGCCTTGTGCCCATAACTGCGGTGATTGTTTCTGTGAATGACGGCTAAGGTGTATTTATGCATGAGGTTATTCTTGAACACCGTAAAACATAATGAGGCGATTGCGGTTGCGACTTGAAACGGATCGCATTTGAAACTGTCTATGTACATCCTCCTAAAGACCTAGAAACATACTCTAAGCACCCGCACATCATTCACGCAATAATGCTCACATTCTTCAGCTATATTATAAGGATTAGATTCATTAAAACTGTTGTACTAGAGGTCAAAATCTTCACGATCATCTGCACTCATACATTCATAGTTCAAGTAATGTTTGGTTGGATGTAGTCCTACGTAATTTAAAATTTCGCTAGTGAGGAATGTGCAAGTGAAATATCCTTTCGAAACCTCAGCGGTTACGCCCATCACCTTGGGTAGCTTTGCTAATTTACAAGGTATGAATAATAAAGTGTCTTTAAACTGTACATTATCTCTTATTTGCATCTGTATAAGTTTGTTTCCTCTTTTCAAGGGATGACCTGTAAATATCTCAGATGGCTCGTGCTCAAGCAACTCCTGATAAAGGAACTGTGTGTCAAATTTTGCTCCGTTATGAGTAAGAATATACACTAATTTTTTTTAACTTCTCCGCTAACTTGACAATATAGGACACAAAGAGTTTCACAGGGCTATCGTGGGCACTCGTTTTAAAAACATTTGTCCGTTTGACATTTGTGACAGTCACCACACTCGATCTCCAAGCACTCATCACAGATAGTCTGGATTACAAGTAAATGTGGAATAACCTCTTTGGTTTCCACGTTCGTGTATGTTTCTATATCGTAGTACAGAGTTATACAAGGGCTATTTTTAGGCTTAGCGTCTTTCAAATAACATACTGTACATGCTTTACACCAACCACCTTATGTTTCTCATGGCATGTAGAACAGAGAATTTTATCACATTTATGCGTGAATTTTCCCCATTTATCCATCGTGGGAAACATACCACACTCACAAATTTTTATTTTCCTGCACGTGCAATTGACTTATGGAGCTCAAAACAGCTATTATTGAAAAATGTGCGTCTACACCCATCACAATCCCTCTTCTCAGCCTCAACTACACGGCTTTCACAATTGGAGCTTTTACACTGCTCAGATACCATGTGGCAATCTTTACAATTTTTCACTATATCATCCGCAAAATCGAGACACCCCTTACACAAATAATGATGTCGTCCATATTTTTTACTTTTATCATAACTCACGTAAAGGTCCCTTATATTACGGATGGGGAGATACGTTGTTCCTGACAGTCCTAAAATAAGTAGGGTCTTATACGATCTCTCACACTGCTTTTAAAATCCTACACAGTCCTACGACGATCATCCATTCCAAATACAAGTATACGAACATTCATATCCTGTTCTACACTTCTCAGCTCTTCAGGACCCATATTACAGTCAATCTCAAGTTGACAGTCTACAGCTAGTTTACGGGCACTATCCACTACCGTAGGCAACTAAATTTTTTGGGCCCGTGTATTTAGTACAGTAAACATACGAGCTAAGACTACTGCTATAAAGCCGCAACCACGATTGACGTTTAAATACCGCCTGTAAATAGCCTGAGAATCGAAGTTAAGAGTATAAGGTGTGGCACTATGACCCGCAACACGGAATACACTGTTCATACTTACCGAGAAGTTGTCCATATTGAAGGCTATACTACTTTGAGAGGCCTGCATTATACTGCCTAATACATATACTCTATATCAACAGCGGTCAAGCGTCTGAATGGTATTACTACCCAAAAATCATCTACATCCCCGTCACCTGACCCAAACCCGAAGGACATCCTCGTCCTCACTTCACGTTCTTCGCGTTTCTGAATGGCAAACTCCACAATACGTTCAATTACGCGCCGTAGTCCGTATTCAACACCATTGTTATACATGGATCTACGATCAACCCTGACTATATACCGATTTCTAGTCACGGCTGGGGTGGGGGTGGCGGTGCGCACCAACTCGAATGTTATACCATCTTCTACAAAACGAGAAGCTGCTGCTGCTGCTGTGGAGGATGTACCCGGAATTGAACAGGAATAAGGGGGTACATTTGAGGAAGGTACTATTGTCGGGGTTGTGCCGTAAGACGTAGAGGGTTGTGGCTCTATTACTGGTGGTCTAACAACCGGTGCAATCCTGGCACGCTTTATGCATGACGTGGAGCGTTCTTCATCATGCTTCCGCTTTGAATTGTCCCCTGCTTCAGGTATCGTTGGTTTTGACTCGGCAGTGGGGATGGAGTCTGTGACAATAACTACACTCTCGTCGGGGTCATCTGTAATATCGATGATGGGGTGCTGTACCTCATCGTCATTCACGGTTCTGTGGGAGAAGAGAAAAACAAGACTGTAGAACAGAGCTTTCCAAACTTTTCACGTTGGCGACACACTAATTAATTTTTGTTATCAAATATCGAATATCAGATAATTTTTCAGTAGGTGGTTTATCTTGTAGCCGATTTTGTTGATACAAAAATCAAAATTTTCAAAATACAAAAAAATTGAAAATAATTAACTAAATTTGGCAACACACCTGGGAGGTATTGGCGACACACAGTTTGGAAAGCTCTGCTGTAGAATATAAGGAACATCACTTAAATATTTATTATATTTTGCAAATGACCCACTTCGGAGTGTGACGTGTTAGAGATGGATTCTGTAGAAAAATTCAGGTTCACGAGCCCATCCACATGTATTATATCTGGGCCTACAGGATGTGGTAAAACTGTGTTTATGCTTAAAATCATCAAAGAAAAGGGAGAGATGTTCTCAAAATTTGTGCATAAAGTTATATGATGCTATTCGACGAGTCAATAAGTGTTCAAGAGTACCAAGATGATATTTTATTACACAAAGGTGTATATGACGTTAATTCGTTAAAGGGAAATGAACATACAGTCCTTGTAATTGATGATCTTATGATGGAAATGGACAAAACGTTTGCCAAGACATTTACAATGTTCTTCCACCATCTTAACATGAGCGTATTTTTCATCAATCAGAATCTATTTTTCAAAAATAGATACATGCGCGATGTGTCGTTAAATACACAACATCTAGTATTATTTGCGCAACGGAGAGATGTATCACAAATTGGGGTAATAGTCAATCAAATGTTCCCGAATCAGCGTAATGAATTTTTGGAAGTCTATAAAGAAGCTAAAGGTCAGCGTTACGGTTATTTGCTTTGTGACCTTCATCCGCGAAACACGTTTAGGTTGCTTCTAAGAACGAATATATTTCCAAACGAGCCTGAAACGGTGTACATTCCAGAATAACAAAGAGGCTAAAGAAATACCATGAATTAATAAAAATCTATCATCGACTGCCCGGGCAATGCAACAGATGTTTGCTAAAAATATCAACTCCGACTTTTTGAAATGCATCTGTGAAATCTGCCTTAACGTTATAAATTGCAATGTATCAATGAAACCCCTTCAGAAGGCTCGCCTACGCCGTTACAAGAACATAATACGTACACACGCTCGTAAAAGTCAGACTGGAGGGAAGAAAAAACGAATTATTTTACAAAGAGGAGGGTCATTCCTCCCCATCTTATTTTCAGTTTTTTGGGCATTTACTGACTAAATTAATATGATGAAGAAAGTGGTAGTGATTCCACACGAGGTGTATTCTTCACTACAAAATTCAAAGATTCCAGACACGGTTCTAGAACCCCGTAAAAGGAGGCTTAAAAGAATGGAAAGCGAATTGTTAGCCCTATTAAACAGTGTAAAAACACCTGATGAGAAAAGAATCTTATACCAAGAAGCTTTGCAGAAATTTCTTCACGAGTACGAAAATTATAGGAATCTGACAGAGATAACCGTGGTTATGAGGCACTGCACGGACAACGATGAGCATGGCGATATAGGACCTGTGTCCAACGATAGAGCTGACCAACCAAAGAATAACGGTCGGCCCCATAACATATCGAGCATGTATTAAAAAGCACTCTCCCACAAACATTGAGGAATAAAGGTTTAAGTCTTTATAATCTATTGAAAGAGGATCCCAACATACGATGGACCGATACAGGTGAGATCATTGTGGAAGAAGCAAAGGTACAGGGATCGAATATCGTAGACATCGTCCTTGATCTGGTGAGAAAGTAGGATAGGGCATCACCATCAAGATGGAAGCATATTAATGCAAGACTACAACAAATAAATGTTCCCAAAACAATAATAAGAAATCTGAACAGATTAAAAGACTTGGAACATGCCTCGCATGCACCAAAACTGAGAACACCATCACCCACAGCGGCAGCACCTCTGAAGAGGAGAAAGAAGAGGCTAAACAACGATCAACCCTATCCACGTGCCTCTAAAATACGCAAATGGCTAACATATTAAGAAGTTATTATGTCATTTCTAGCTCAGCATCCTACGGAGACGTAGATAGACTGTACAGAAGTGTTTACAATGATGGAGTAGGGAAAAAAGATGGTCAGGGGTTTTTGCGGGACCAGGACGTTTATACACTTCATAAGCCTGAGAGAAAAAGGTTTAAAACAGCCAAGACAACAGCGGCATCGATTGTCTCTATTTGGCAAGCAGATTTAACAGACATGCAAAGATATTCAGTTTATAACGATGGCTACCGCTACATCCTATTCATAATAGATGTATTCTCTAGATATCTTTGGCTAATTCCTCTGAAAAATAAATCGCCTGAAATAGTTGCTAAAGCCACCAAAACGTTGATGTTGAAAGAAAACAGGGTTCCTGGCTATTTTTGTACGGATATAAGAAAAGAATTTATAGGCCGTGTTTTTCAGAACATGTTGACAGTTTAATATCAGCTACTACACCACCAATTCTATACATATTGCCTCTTACCTGAAAGAGTTCAACGTACCATAAAGGAGCGCATGCACCGGTATTTTACACATAAAACACATACAAATATATAGACTTTCTGGAATCATTGACCTCATCATACAACCGCTCACACCATCGCATGATTGGGACAACACCTAACTAGATTTAGAAAGAGGTACGTGCACAGAGCCTGATGTGAAAAGAGCTGGAACACCGCCATACTCTGTACGTTTCAAAATCAATGATTATATAAGGCTGTGGTAGCAAGGCTGGACACGTGAGATTTTTAAAGTTAGGGCTATGAAATCTAAAGGCGAGATAATGTTGTATTACGTTGAAGATTTGAATGGGGAAGAAATAGCAGGAGGTTTTTACCGCGAGCAGTTGCAGAAAGTGACATTTAATTTCGAAATTTTTTTTAAAATTGAAAAAAAAATTATGGAGCAAAGGTTCAAGAAAGAGAAAAATGTACCTGGTGAAATGGCTAGGATACCCAGAAAGCTTCAACACCTATATAAAAGCTGCTGCAATAATGAAGCTTAAATAGTATGCAACATGGCGCCTAACCATTTCTACGTCACACTCCCGTCCTCTTCATCTCTCTCTGTACACCCTAACAACACACTAGCCAACTTTGTAACAGAACTCCACGGATCCATTGAATTGGGTCGTGATACGTATGAGGTGCTTATATACGAAATTCAGCTGAATACCCTTTTTTTAAGTATTGATTATAAAGAACCCGTTTTTACTGTTCTTAGAGACTGTAATGAGTGTGAAAGAGGCGGGGTAACTCGGAACGAAACCATGCGTACCGCCATGACTGTCAGAAGTAACACTAGGACCGGGTCACTATGGTGCGATCGAGGATGTTGTGAGAGACTTAAACGTAAGTTTAAAAGGCTCAAATCTTACGGACAATTTAGTATACGAAATCGTAAACAATGATCCTCATGCGTGTATTGTAGCCTAAAATCGCAGGCTGACAGAAATATTAGAGACAAAAGAATGTTCAAAATTATGACCGATGGACGATATCGAACATTCATCCAAAGAGATACATTTCACGAGGCACAACACGACTTGTCTAGCCTAATGTATCAGTTGAAATTGGAGAAAATGGTTGATGGTTATAACCCCCAGACATGTGCTATATTTACAGCAATATAGTGGAGCACCAGTTTGTTGGGGATATCCAGACACGCCTGCTGCGCATAGCGCACACCACCAACCATAGAGGAAGGAGTTTGAGTATTACATATGACAGGCCCCATTATGTGAATGTCGCAGCTAATCTCATAACCAAAATCTCAGTGAAGCTGCACTTTCGACGCACTGAGTTATAATGGACAGAGAACCTTTCACAGTCTATCGAGGTGTGAGATACCAGCGTGGTAGTGGGGTAGGATCCATTTTTTCAACCATACTACGTACGGCTGTCCCCTTGCTGAAGAGGGGTGCCAGATATCTCGGGAGGAAAGCTTTACAATCAGGTCTCAACACGATAGAAGACATAATGGGTGGGACTGAACTTAAAGAAGCTCTTAAAAAACACTTAAAGCGTACATGGGGCGAAATCATCGAAGATGCAAGGAGAAAAATACGTAGTGGTGGGAAGAAGAAGAGGCTTGTCCGTAAGAAGGGGTTAGCAGTACGTGGACTTAAACGTAAAAGGATATAAAAAAAAGAAGTGTTCTAAGTGAATGAAACCTATGATTGATCATTTTCTTAACTGATATAAGCTAAGGACATTGCTCTCATGATTCATAGTTTGTTTCCCACTTGTCGAGAGAGGTGGCACTATTTCTGACTCGTCATGGCACGCTTCATCCATCCGTGTAGTTCACAATGTTGTAAATCGGAACTGTCCCTCTTTTATATGCTGGTGTCCCAAACACAGCGGCTTTATTACAATTAATCCGTTAAACACAATTAGTTCCCCGAGTGCCCCTATAGAATTCGTGATACCCAGTTCAGACCCTTACTGTTTTGATCCAAGCTGCATGCACATGTACGCTAAACTACGTATATCCATTCTGATGGAACAGATTGCAATGATAAATATGTTGTATACTCTGAAAACAACTTTCTACACTCCATATTCAACCAGTGTGATGTGTATTTAAATCAGGTTAACATCTCGGAAGGAACGGGGTACTATCACTTACGATCCTATCTGGAAAATGTGCTGAAATTTGCAAAAGAAGCGAAGGATACCTTTTTAACTGCCGAGGGCTATTAGAAAGCTAGAGACGAAAGCAGTATAAAGGTTAAATTTATAATTTCTAAAAAAAAGATATTGAATGTTTTGGACGCCTGCATACAGACTTCACATTCCAAGAGAAACTGCTTGTGAATGGTGTTGATATGAAAATAAAGCTCACCTGCACGAATCCTGAGATCTGTATAAATCTGGTGGCTGATCAAGAAGAGGGAGCAAAACCCGTTGTGATTCACATTATAGACATAACTCCGCGTACGGCGAGTGAAACTGAGTTCACCAAAACAAATAGAAATTGAATAAAATTTACTACACGCCACAATAAAATACACAATTAACAAAGTACAGATCAAACTATACACGGTACCCGCAGGGCTAGCTTCGAAACAGATAGAAAACGTAGCCCTGGGGTTCTACCTAAAAGGTTATTAATTGGATTGCAGGAGCACGCTTCGGTGAATGGAAAATATAGAAAGAATGCCTTTAAATTCGAGAATTTCGGCCTTAAAAATATAACTCTATACGTCAAGGAGTTGCGTTGCGGGGAATATTGGATACGGATTATTCAACAGACGCAGTGCTCCCCCTTTGCACGAGAGCAAATAGTAATCTGGCCCATATCGCAGGTGATGAGGTTGTGATTTCGGAAACTCAGAAAGAATTCACCGATCAAATTAACCTTTATCTGTTTGATATCACTTCTGACTTAGCGGCTAATGTAAATACACACTTAAGTCGACAACAAAGTGGAAACATCTCAGTCAGATTGGAATTCGCCAAGCCTATAGACGTGCCTATAAGTGTATTAGTTTACCTGGAATCACAAGCTCTAATAGAAATTGACAGATTTAGGAGCGTTGTCACTGACTTTTAAAATGGATGCGAATACACTTCAGAGAGTAATGAATAGTGAACGAATTACGCGACCCAAATTTATCGGAGTGTTTGCGAATCACGAAACATTGAAATTGCCAATTACGAGAGATTGCATTGCCTTATTGTGAACACAGATGTTGGTAGTGAAGGGATTCATTGGTTTGCAATCTATTTTAGAAATAGGAATCGGATGTATTATTTTGATTCACTCGGGACTCAGCCTGGAGTGACCCTGTTGTTGTAAAATTTCTCGAGCAGTTGCATATCCCCGAATTTGCATGGAATCCCTACCGACTATAGGATATTTTAGTAATATTAGGGGGATGTACTGCCTCTCATTTCTCATGCATATATCACGTGGTAAGGAATTTATAATTTTTTTAATTTATTCGACACGTGTCACACTCAACGAAACGATGAAATGGTATGCATACAGATAAAGAGCCGTTTTCCGATTGTGCGTACTCGTTGTATAGTATGATTTTTTGTTTGTATGTATGTATATTAGGGTGATTCAAAAAAATATTTTTTTTTTTTTAATTGTTCAACCTGTATTTTTGTTCCTTATGACAAAAAAGTAGTGTATGCCAAATTTGGTGAATTTTAAATAAAATTTACTATGTGCTACCAGGCATCAAATTTCCCTTTTTTTCAATTTGTTTGTTTTTACAACTTATGATTTTATGTTTAATTGTTTATATTTCAGAATTTTTAATTAATGGTTTATATATTAGCTTGCTTTTAATTGTTGTTTGGAACTCGTAATTTTTATACCAATTAATCGATTATGGAAGCTAGGCCTAACTCACCATCACCTAGTTTCTCAGTTGGGAGAAGTTCTACAAGAAAAGAAATTGAAGTATGGCTAATTGGGCAGCCCTCTGCAGTACTAAAACATCCGTATTACCATCAGAGAAGGAAATGATGGCCCTCTTCATGCACTACAGAAATATTAAAAAGCGAGGCATTAGAGAATCATGCTACTCTACTGCAGCTGATGTGCTAGCAGTTTGGAAAAAAACAGGAATACCAGCAAAACAGAGTACATGTAGTAGATAAAATTCAAGGAATACTGAAGGAATGGCAGCTGCTTAAGAAAAACAAAGCAAACAAATTGAAAAGATCACAAAATTTAAATAATAAAGAAGAAAAATGGAAAGATAAACTGGAAAACTTATTTGACATTGCTCATGAGAATGCTATGCAGCTTATAAAAATAGATGATAAGAAATTCTTGAAAATGCAACGTGAGAAAGGACGTCATGGAAAAGTGGGTACCATTGATAAGGCTGTTGCTAAAAAAGAGCAAAGAGCAGCAGAAAAGCAACATTATGAAAAGAGGAAAGCAGAAGAAGAGATCAAAAGAAAGAAGAATGAAGAGGCTGTCATACTCACCAGTACATCATCAGAATCAGAATCAGAGAGAGTAAAGTGATGAATCTGGTTTCTGTGCTGCACAACCTTCAACATGGAAAAGTAAGGTAGGCAAACGTAGAAAATTGTTTGATGATAAATTGTTAGGAAGTTTTGATGTTGCAAAATTGAGTGACAGAAATGCGTCTCTAGTTTTAATGCCAACAATCAGACATCGTTTGAATGGGGCATCTGCGAACAAATAAAATGCATGTGTTTCGATACAACGGCAGCCAATACTGGTCCTAGAAATGCTGCAGCTATTTTTCTAGAACAAAAATTCGACAACGATTTATTGTGGCTGGCATGTCGACACCACATATTTGAAATTATGCTGGAAGCTGTTGTTTCAGTCTTTATCACCATCTTCTGGCCCAGATATAGTCCTTTTTAAGAAGTTCAGAGAAAAATGGTCAAGCATTAATAAGGAGGACTACGAAACAGTATTATCAGATCCAGATATCTATGAAAATATTCATGACATCAAAGATGACATAATTATATTTGCAGCAAATCAACTAGACACATTCCAACCAAGAGACGATTACCTAGAACTATTGCAGTTAACAATTATTTTTTTGGGAGGTGAACCAAAAGGTGGAATCAAATTTAAACATCCAGCGGGACTTCATCGGGCTAGGTGGATGGCCAAAATTACATATTCATTAAAATTTTTTGTTCAAATCTCAGTTCAAAATTTCAGTAAAAGACAAAAAAGGACTAAAAGACATCTGTCTATTTGCTACTCGGTTATATGTAAAGGCATGGTTTACAGCTCCTGTGTCATCTTGCGCTCCTCATCTTGATCTGGAATTATTACAGAATCTTGTAGTCTTCAAACAAATAAATGACACAATTGCATTTGTTGCTATTAAAAAGCTGTTAGGTCACCTCTGGTACCTATCAGAAGAACTGGTAGCGTTGGCCTTTTATGATGATGAAGTGCCTACTGAAACAAAAAACAAAATGGTAAAGGCCTTGCAAAATACAAAAGAAACTCTCCTGCAAAGCGGGCTTTTCTAGATACTGCACTTATTCTAACGAAGAAATTAGAAAATTTTGTCACATCAAATACTCAAAGATTCTTTACAATAACAGAATTTAGTTCAAAATGTTTACTCAAAGATGCTAAAGAATGGCATAATGATGAAGAGTTTAACTCCGCTAAGAAATCTATCAAACAGTGGAAAGTCGTGAATGATATAGCGGAGAGGAGTAAAATTAATGAATGAATATAATAAAATACTAACACATGACGAAGATCAAAAACAATTCTTGCTACAAGTAGTGAAAAACTACAGGGCTGTTTACCCTGATAGAAAAAAAGAAACATTGATGAAGTAAGGACAGCTAATGTCTCAAATATCATGCTAGTTTAATTATGCATGCTTGTGGTTATGGTAGGACCTACGGGGGAGCTTTCCACATTAAAAAAAGCGATGCGCCTTGTACTGTACCTCCTGGGTGGTGTGGAAAAATTTGACAATTTGAGTCGTTCTGTCAATTTTTAATTGTTGGTAGCAACCCTTAAAAATTAAAAATTTGCTAAAATATTTTAGAATAGTTATTTTTATGCTGAAATGAACCATTTAAAGGGTTGAACACATTAAAATATAAAAAATAAATTTTACCCCCATATTTGAATCACCCTAATGTATATATATATATATATATATATATATATATATATATATATTTGGATGCAATAATGTTAGTTTATGTATTCTGTAGCTTATTTAAAAGAAGCTAATTGGATATTGTACTAAAACATGATTTCTTTCATTTAATAAGTTGATGAAAATACATTGTCTTCTTACCCGAAAAAAAGATCGAAAAATAAGAAAAAACTTGCATTATTTCGTTAATGATGTGATAATCGCTGGGTTGACTGCTCGGTAAAACTTCTACCTCCGTATTCAGGTCCACGACATGCGTTTCTTCAAAACGAAAAGATTGTATATCACGAGTCAAATCCTGATCGGACCTTTAAAGAAAAAGGATAATTAATTAGTTCATACTGAAACTTTTTTAATAAAAACCCAATTGTTTAAAACATATGCAGAGTATACATATAGTAAGAGTATTACAATGTGAAGATACTTCGAACTGCTCAGAGAAGATCCTTTAAGAAAAAATGCCGAATAAAATTTCATTATGGAATTTATAAAATTATTTAAAACTTGCAAAGAATTGCTATAAAAAATTCAACAAATCAAAACAGGACTTTAGTATAATATTAATTTGAAACTAATCTATAATTGCGGATACCTGATATTTTAATGAAGCATTTTAAATGTGATGAGATGAATTACTACAACCCTCCATATATATATACGATTAATTAATCCAGAACTGTGTTCTTTCTTCTAATGAAAAGCACACTAAAATAAATAACAAGTTCGCGAATAATTGGCTACAAAAAAATAAAATTACAGGCACATAATTATTTACATTCCTACGGCAATCCCTTGCGTCGGATCGAAAGGAGCGTCATTGCAAATATCATCAACAGATTGCGTTGGAAATAATCCGTCCCGATGGGCTGCGATTAAAAGATTAATTGTAGACACCGCTGCAGTGTCTCCATCTTGATATAAATCCGGTAAACTGTAAAGTTCTTGTGAATGACTCATGACGGAGGGAATGTTTAATCACTGGTGAAAATAACGTAAGTTCCAGCTGAAAACATTTCCTTTTATATGCATGATCCCCAAGCACTACCCCTAAAAGACTAATAGGCGGTTCGTAAGTTTGCTGATTGGTTGTCATTGTAACTGGGCAGGGCTATGTTAAATTTGTGTATCAATCGTAACACCTATATTACGGACCCTGAAGTCTTGATTGGATGAATAATGGTGGCTTTATCTACTCTCCGTAGATTTAATGCTTACATCTCAAGGTGTATGAGTGAATTGACACTTGCAATCTCTACTACGATGGTTTCAAATATTTGCAATATTAATATATATTTGGTGTCATACTATTTTCGGCTTTCTCATTTTGGATACATCGATTGGACTTGACTTTCTACTTGCCAATTCTTGCGTAGGAGTGTGATTAAATGTGTTTAGTTCGTGAAAATGAATGTCTGGTTGTGCTGGTAGATAAATGAGTACCCTAGGTATCCTAGTGGTTAAGACGCTGGGGTACTGATTGAAGGTTGAGAGATCAAGTCCGGACGATGACATTGTAATTTCTGCCCGCCCGTGCTGGAGCGTAGTAGGGATTCAACATTAAACTGTAGGTCTAAGGTGGAGTGACAAGCTTGACTCTAGTGAAAATGAACAAGTAGGGGAGAAGGAAAACTGAGTTAGCTATTATTGCTACTGTATAAACACATTTGCACCACCCTATATATATATATATATATATATATATATATATATATATGGGAATATGATAAGGAAATTCTTTATTTAATCAAAGTAGATTTAGCCTATAAATAATTTCTTCATGGAAAACAATCACGTGATGCTTATGTATATATAATACAATTTAACTTCATTACTAATGATAATATTGAAAACAATGAAAACGAGTCGAAAGAGGTTCTTTCTGTATGATCTGGGACGGATGTGGGTCAAACAGACCTTTGTGGTTAACCTTTTTGGTCGACGATTCACCTGTGTTTTGAGTTTATACCTTTAGATTCTTCTGTCTTTCTTGGTTATATTTGAATATAATATATATATATATATATATATATATAATATATATATATATATAATAAATATAATACATATATATATATATATATAATATATATATATATAGATATATATATATATATATTATATATAATATATATATATATACATAATATATGTATATATATTATATAATCTATATAATATATATATATAGATAATATTATATATACATATTATATATATTATATATACATATTATATATATATTTATATATTATATATATATATATATTATATATACCTATTATATATATATATATTATATATATATATATATATATATAATATATATATATAATATATATATATTATACATAAATATATATATATATACATATATATATATATATATATATATATATATATATACATATATATATATATATATATATATATATAATATATATATATATATATGTATATATACTATATATTATATATATATATATATATATATATTTATATATTATATATTATATATACTATATATATTATTTTTGTTAAACACAGACCGTGCATGGAACAGGAACTCTTCTGGGAAAATTAAATCCACTATAGTCCGAATAAGTAATGGTAAATGACAAATACCATAGTTTTTCTTTTTCATGATGCAAGCCCGACGTGGGCAACGGGTCTCTCGCAAAGAGGTCCCATAAATATAGCTTCCCTCACCGCTATCTGCAAAGCAGACAGGATCCAGTTTTGGGACATGATGTAGGGTTTAAAGCAGCCTAGCCCTGCTACATTTAGAACTCAATATAAGCAAAAGACTCGTTGCATTCACGTCGGATTGAATACATCAAAGAAAAAGGGTAACTATTGTACTTTTAGCCAAAAAAACAAAACTTAAACCTCAACCGGGACATTGAGCGTCCACCATTACTTATTCGGACTATAGTGGATTTAATTTTCCCAGAAGAGTTCCTTGTTCCATGCACGGTCTGTGTTTAACATATAAGTTTCTCAGGGGACCATTCTGAGTTTGTGTATATTAAACGGACGTGTTATGTGCCTTGAAAAGTGGACGCTCAATGTCCCGGTTGAGGTTTAAGTTTTGTTTTTTTGGCTAAAAATACAACAGTTACCCCTTTTTCTTTGATGTATTCAATCCGACGTGAATGCAACGCGTCTTTTGCTTATATTGAGGTTCTAAATGTAGCAGGGCTAGGCTGCTTTAAACCCTAGATCCTTGTCCCAAAGCTGGATCCTCTCTGCTTTGCAGATAGCTGGTGAGGGAAGCTATATTTATGGGACCTCTTTGGGAGAGACCCGTTGCCCACGTCAGGCTTGCATCATGAAAAAGAAAAACTATGGTATTTGTCATTTACCATTACTTATTCGGACTATAGTGGATTTAATTTTCCCAGAAGAGTTCCTTGTTCCATGCACGGTCTGTGTTTAACATATAAGTTTCTCAGGGGACCATTCTGAGTTTGTGTACATTAAACGGACGTGTTATGTGCCTTGAAAAGTGGACGCTCAATGTCCCGGTTGAGGTTTAAGTTTTGTTTTTTTGGCTAAAAATACAACAGTTACCCCTTTTTCTTTGATGTATTCAATCCGACGTGAATGCAACGCGTCTTTTGCTTATATTGAGGTTCTAAATGTAGCAGGGCTAGGCTGCTTTAAACCCTAAATCCATGTCCCAAAGCTGGATCCTCTCTGCTTTGCAGATAGCTGGTGAGGGAAGCTATATTTATGGGACCTCTTTGCGAGAGACCCGTTGCCCACGTCGGCCTTGCATCATGAAAAAGAAAAACTATGGTATTTGTCATTTACCATTATTATTCGGACTATAGTGGATTTAATTTTCCGAGAAGAGTTCCTTGTTCCATGCACGGTCTGTGTTTAACATATAAGTTTCTCAGGGGACCATTCTGAGTTTGTGTGTATATATATATATATTATATACAGGGTGTCCGAGAATTATCTGTACAATTTTTGGCTGTTATTAAAAGTCAACCATGAAGTGTAGAAATTCCAGTGCTGTCCCATTTTACAGAGAATCTCATTAAGTTTTTTCTGATACCAAGTTTTAACAAGTTTTTTAGAAATTCCAGTGTGTCCGAACATTATCTGTACAATTTCATCTTTTATTAAAATTCTTTATAACACGTAAAAATCCTTAAACAAGATTATTTAGAATCTGTATTTTGAAAAGTTTCTTTTATTAAAGTAACGTTGTTACAAACATTCGATATGTGCACCATTAGTGATTCGCAAAACATCCAATCGATACTCCAAATGTTGCCATGTACGCTGCAGCATATCCACATCAATTCGCTCAATAGCAGCTGTGATTCTTGCTTTTAAATCATCAATGTCTGTCACCCGCGTACATTTCTAAAAAACTTGTCAAAACGTGGTATCAGAAAAAACGTAATGAGATTCTCTGTAAAATGTGACAACACTGGAATTTCTACACTTCATGGTTGACTTTTAATAACAGCCAAAAATTGTACAGATAATTCTCGGACACCCTGTATATACATATATATATATATATATATATTTAGGGTGATGCAAAATAACTTATCATTTCAAAAACTTGAAGACACCCTCTAATTTTATTTAATTTAGTGTAAAAACTGAAACATGCAAATTTCAGCACAATTGAAGACATTTTAGAGGTTGCTACCATCCATTGAACATTTTGTATATTGTTTTTTTCAGTTTGTATTTATTGTACATTTATTTATTTTGCAGATTTCATCAAAAAATGGTAGTCAGCAACATATAGCAGTCATAACAGACTCTGAACCTCTTTCCGTAAACCTTCTCATCCCTTTCATTGCTATAGACGCCGTGGCCGAACATTCTAGAATCATTTCTTTGCTGTGACGTCCACTGTGGCGGCCGCGTCAGTGTAAGTGCGGCGTCACTGACTCAGTATCTTTTGCTGCCTTCGCTGAGAGTGGTTGTATAGCAGTTGTGAGTTTGCACTCATGGAGCGGCATACGCGTCACAAAAACAGTTGTTTGGCTCATAGGACATCCTATAGAGTCCTTCAAAGAAACCCAGCTTCCATCTAAAAGGAAACATTAGCATTGTTATGAACTACAAGATCAATAAAAAGCAACAGGTGAAAAACAGCGGCTTTGTTGACTGCTAGAGTGTTATGGATGTGTGGGAAAAGGCCACGCATCCCAACAGGTGTTGAAATGTCATGTCGTGGAGAGAGTAAGAAACTTTCAACGAGTGGGGAGAAACTAAAGAAGAACAGAATAATAAGAGAAGCAATCACCTGCACTACTTCAAAAACAAGAGAGCTGGCAAAATGACTTGCAAGATCTGTTTGACATTGCACATGCAAGTGCTCTTGACATGATAAAGATAGATGAAGATCGTGAGTTTTTGATGCTGCAACGACAAAAAGGAAGAAAAGGCAAAATGTCTGGAGTGGATAAAGTTTTTTCAAATGGAAGAGATTG
>JAJOZX010009886.1:100000-105000 GCA_023014485.1 Bathynomus jamesi | reverse complement strand
CTTTGGTGGAAGACTTCCTGCAAGAGTTCCTTCACAATAACTCTCCTGTGAGCAGGAGCTCCGTCTTGCATCCACCAAATACGATTAAATCGGTTTCCATACGTAATACGTATTTGTGGAAGGATTTCTCGGTCTATCATTTCTAGGTAAGCTTCACCATTTAGATTACCATCGTAAAAGACCGGGCCAATTACCGCTCCATTACCGCACAGTCCTACCCAGAGAGACAGTTTTTGTCTAGAGTTATTCTTTTCGTAGATATGATTGTCAGGTGGATGATTTTTTGGTGCATACTGACGGCAGATTTGTCTGTTCACTAGACCATTCATAAAAAAGGCCGCCTCATCTCCAACCACTAATTGTTCCGTGAATCTTTCTGGTTTTTCAAGAAACCACTGGGCAAATCTTAGGCGGCGAGGTAGATCTCCTTCAATGAGTTGATGTCGAATTTCCATTCTGTATGGGTACAAATTCAAATCCTCACGAACTATTAGATGAAATGACATGCGTGAGAGTTCTGTACCATTTCGCCTGGTGGACACTTTTGGATGTCTCTCTAATAAATGCCGAACATGCTGAATGTTCTCGTCTGTTCTTGCCGTCTTCGTCTATCGGGAAATTGCAGTTCGAAGGTATTCTGAACTTGTTTTAAGCTTTTAGTTTGCAGATAAGTTGTGACCATGAGAACGCGCTGCCTTCGTGTAAACTGCATGATAAGGGTTTCAAAGTTATTTATAAATTTAGTAATTCAGATTCTTCATTTATATGTATGACTCGTATCATAGATACAAAAGTTCAAATTATTTAAAAAAAAATATTTGCAATATCCTTCGACGTAAAAAGTAGCACATTGGTTAAAGCAAGAGGAGCTATCTGGCTGG
This sequence comes from Bathynomus jamesi, assembly GCA_023014485.1. Lineage (NCBI taxonomy): Eukaryota > Metazoa > Arthropoda > Malacostraca > Isopoda > Cirolanidae > Bathynomus > Bathynomus jamesi. Next base: position 104,119 of record JAJOZX010009886.1, on the reverse strand, counting down.
GAGAAATGATCATACCGCGCAACCCATTTTGCTGTACCCTTCAGTTAAAAGCAGATGCTTAAACACTAAATCGTTTAAACATGAATAAATTTGAACGTTAACAAAGAATAATTTGCTATATTAAATGAAACAAACAGATCCAGAATATCTCAATTTTTGGAGGAGTTACTACAATCTAAAGTTGGGTGTACTTTTTTGTGGGACATACGGTGTATATACAGGGTGGGCCGTAAGTTTCCATACATAGGAAAAATAAACATTTTTTTATGGACAACCATTTTTATTTATATAATATGCTCTACATGGTTGCCATTGTTTTGAAAACACATTTCAATACGTGTTCCCCACTGTTGATGAACACGCATTAGCACAGTTGACGTTATGCTTGTAATGGCGTTGGTGATACGTTCCTTTAGATGATTTATGTCTCGTATCTTTTCCTGATACACCATGGCCTTCAAGTGCCCCCAAAGATAGAAATCAAGGGGGGTGAGATCTGGGGATCTGGGAGGCCACTCCACAGGACCACGCCGACCAATCCAAGCATCCGGAAACTGCTGATCCAAATACCGACGCACGTGAAGACCATAATTTAAATTTTCCTATGTATGGAAACTTACGGTCCACCCTGTATATTATATATATATATTATATATATTTTATATATATATATATATATTATATATATATATATATATATATATATGCACTAGAATCACAAAATAACACGTGACCTTATTAATAAGCAAACAACCACAAGGAAAAGGAAACACAAAGTCCGAGCGCTTTCGTGATATATTCACATTATCAAGGAGGAACAGAAAATAGACGGAGATTACAAAGTAAATGAGTTAAATAGACAAGCAAAAATTCACAATTGGCACCTCAAATTAAAGGCCTTAAAGCCCTCTAAAGATTTTTTCAAATTGATAACATAATCTGTGGGCAGCTAAATAACTGAATATAAAAAATATATACTGTATAGATGAAATTAGACAAAAAGAAAACCAATACAGAGAACAAAAATTATTATAATGGTTATTAACACTAATATTTCATTAAAACAGGCAATTAATTGGCAAGAATTTAATGAAAAACAAATAGATAACGTAGATAACAAATAGAAAACATAATCTGTAGGCTGCTTAATTACTATACAGATGAAATTAGACAAAACACCAGTACAGAAAACCAAAAAAATTATTATAATGGTTATTAACACTAATATTTAATTGAAATAGGAAAAATTAAGAGGCCCGAAATTAATGAAAACAAAGGGAATGTTGCCATCGTCTTACAGATTATTACAAAATTTCAACAAACAATCTGGAAAAAAATTGTTATCCCAATAGCAACCCACTTCAAAAATCCAATAAACCACCCAGCAACCAAAGATTATACACGAAAGGAATATTACAATTAAAATAGACACATAAGAATGTTAACAGTTCTTACAATAATATTTATTTATTTAACCAGGGCAAACCATTAAGAGGCAAAAAATGCAGTTAAGAAAACAGTAGGCCCATCGCCAACTTACTGACAATGTACGAATCTAATTTGTACAACCCAGGGCTAATATTAAAGACCAAATCCGCATTATTCTTGATCACACTTGATTCCAATATATTTCTGCTAACAATAGATTTACTAAACCTTAATTTGGAAGCATTTTTCCAATCAATGGGATGATTAGAATCTCTTACGTGAATGAAAATGGCGTTAGATTCCTGGCCACTTCTTATACTATATTGATGCTGTTTGATACGTAACTCAAGGGTCTTACCAGTTTGGCCAATGTAAAATTTATTACATATTGTGCAAGGGATTTTATATACAAAACCATGTTCACTTAAAGGGGAGTTCTTAATCAATGAATTCTTAATGACATCTAAATTTTTGAACGCAATATTTACGTTAAAAGTCCTCAGCAGATTCGGGAGCTCAAGGAAATTTTCTCTGAATGGTAACACTAAAACATTTTTTGTGTTATAAGGAATCTTATCCTTTACTTCGTAGAAGGTTTTCTTTGCCATTTTTAAGGACTTATCTATGAAGTTCTTTGGGTATTTTAAATCAAAAGCAATTTTGTATATTTTACTAATTTCATCGTCAATAAACTCAGGGCTACAAATTCGTAGGCCTCTTAGAAACAAAGTAGAAAGAACGGATCGTTTTACATTAATGTGGTGATCAGAATAATAATGTATATAGGAACAATTATTAGTGGGTTTTCTGTAAATATTGTACTTAAACTTTTTTCCAGACCTATATATTAAAACATCTAAAAAAGGAATCGAAGAATCTTTTTCTATTTCAACTGTAAAATTGATAGAGGGAATTAAATTATTAAGTTTGGGTAGGAATTCATTGAGATTTAAAGTCACTGGCCAAAGACAAAGAACATCATCTACATATCTAAACCATGGAACATAATTTGGCAGAATCTTCCTTAATAACTTACTTTCAAAAAACTCCATATATAAGTTACTCAAAATGGGGGAGAGAGGGTTTCCCATCGCCATACCAAATTTCTGTCTAAAATATTCATTATTGAACACAAATTTTGAGTCTACTATGCACAGCTTAATTAATTCTATAATTGTGGCCACAGGTAAAGGCAAATTATGCTTAACCAATTCTTCCGAAAGAAACACTAAAAGATCCTCCACCGGGACTCTTGTAAATAAAGCGATAACATCAAAGCTTACCAATCTAAAATTGTAATTGACACTGATACTATTTAATTTTTCCACAAGGTCTACATTATTATTTATGTGTGATTGTGAAATTGTGCCAAGGAGAGGATTAAGAATGGAGACAAGCCATTTGGATACCTTATATGAAATAGATATTAGCCCTGGGTTGTACAAATTAGATTCGTACATTGTCAGTAAGTTGGCGATGGGCCTACTGTTTTCTTAACTGCATTTTTTGCCTCTTAATGGTTTGCCCTGGTTAAATAAATAAATATTATTGTAAGAACTGTTAACATTCTTATGTGTCTATTTTAATTGTAATATTCCTTTCGTGTATAATCTTTGGTTGCTGGGTGGTTTATTGGATTTTTGAAGTGGGTTGCTGTTGGGATAACAATTTTTTCCAGATTGTTTGTTGAAATTTTGTAATAATCTGTAAGACGATGGCAACTTTCCCTTTGTTTTCATTAATTTCGGGCCTCTTAATTTTTCCTATTTCAATTAAATATTAGTGTTAATAACCATTATAATAATTTTTTTGGTTTTCTGTACTGGTGTTTTGTCTAATTTCATCTGTATAGTAATTAAGCAGCCTACAGATTATGTTTTCTATTTGTTATCTACGTTATCTATTTGTTTTTCATTAAATTCTTGCCAATTAATTGCCTGTTTTAATGAAATATTAGTGTTAATAACCATTATAATAATTTTTGTTCTCTGTATTGGTTTTTTTTTTGTCTAATTTCATCTATACAGTATATATTTTTTATATTCAGTTATTTAGCTGCCTACAGATTATGTTATCAATTTGAAAAAATCTTTAGAGGGCTTTAAGGCCTTTAATTTGAGGTGCCAATTGTGAATTTTTTGCTTGTCTATTTAACTCATTTACTTTGTAATCTCCGTCTATTTTCTGTTCCTCCTTGATAATGTGAATATATCACGAAAGCGCTCGGACTTTGTGTTTCCTTTTCCTTGTGGTTGTTTGCTTATATATATATATATATATTATATATATATATATCTATCATATATATATATATATATTATTTATATATCTATTATATATATATATATATTATTTGTGCTAGGACAACTGCCCCCAGGACAACCGCCCCCCGGACAATTGCCCCCCGACAACCGCCCCCGGACAACTGCCCCCGTAGGACAATCGCCCCCCGGATTATTGCCCCCCATAAGTAAATAAAAATTAAATAGGAATTAAATTTATTAATATTTATAAAAAACAAACCTAACCTAACCTTACCTAACCTAGCCTAACCTAACCTAACCTAACCACCAACTATGACTTTCAAAACGACCTTTCAATAAGTATTGCCAACTGTTTAAATATAATTAATTAATCCATAGTATATATGAAATACAATAAGTCTTGCTAACTGTTTAAATAAAATTAAGC